>CAKAOI010033891.1:0-28557 GCA_916701655.1 Sebastiscus albofasciatus
TTGTATATTTGTGTCAGATGATTAGAACTAATAGCCCTTTATGTAAGTTGTACCTCAGGGCTATGCTATGCATCCATTAGTACCTCTCAAACTGAAGATGAGCAAAACCAAACAGGAAGCTATTGGTTTGAAAATCCTTTATAAAGCACAGGTGATGTATGTACTTACATACATATATGTTGTTGTTGTAGAAGTCCCACGTCTTGGTGCATTTTTGATAAAACTGCTGCTGCATTTTTGCTCCATTCCCAAGAAGAATAACTTGGGGAAACTTAAATGTTTAAGTTGTCAGAAGATGCAAAAAGCGTTCGGATAAATTTGGTTGAGACACTTTAAAAACATTTGGTTTCGTTGTGGCTTTTAAGAGAGGCTCAAGGATCAATGTGGGATCGAATGCAGGGGTACGACTGGGTATCAAAATGTTTAATGTTGTCTAAACCAGTGGTTTCCAACCTGGGGTCCAGGCCCCCCTTAAGGGCGCGATAAAGAGATCACAGGGGGTGCGTCAGGATTTGATAAAAATCATAGAAACACACTTACTGGATAATTTATACAATAGTCGGTATATAAAAAACTATTTTAAGATATATTCTTTTGCTACTTAGTAGCAAAATCTGATGAAATATTCTGCTTCAATCCATATTTATTGGCGTTTAGCCTTTCAAAAACGTCATTTTCACTGCGGTCAAAAACCTATTGGCTCTCCCGCTTGACGAACACAAAGGGAGGCATAAATTAAATTGCATTTATTTTAGTCATTCCAAAAAAAAGATCATATGTGTCTGCATTCACTTAGCAAATCCATCAAGACGTCATCACTTTATTTATGTTGACGAAACTGACGAGTTCTCTTCATTAAAGAAAGTTGATTTAATAAAATAAAAAGACTAACTCATTTAATATACTGAATTACTTAATTCAAATTGAGGATTTTGTTCGAGGATTTGTAAAATTTTTAGGGCGATGTAGATACAAGTAGGGGCGGCTTCAAGGACAATAGGTTTGGAACCACTAGTCTAAACCAGTGGCTCCAAACCTGGTGGGTAGCAAACAAGAAAAATCTTTATTTTTTACCTTTTATCTTTGAAACTCTTTACTAATATGTGCATTTCTTTCTGCCTGTATAGTTAGTTGGTTTTGGTTAAATTCTAAAAAGAGAATAACACTCTTGGCCTTTTATTAAGGGTTCACAGGCAGAAAAGGTTGGGAACCACTGGTCTAAACACAATCAGTTATACAACTACTTCACCTAAAATAAAACAGTCTTTTGATTTAAATCAGGAAAGATCTGATTAAAGAAAAGAGATTATGAATCTGGTCAGACATTCAATGTCAGCTTCTCAATACTTTGACACTTTTTGATTGGTAGAAAAGAACATATTGAGGTTTGATACCCAGCCCTACCTATGCAAGGGGACTCTATGATAGCTGCCTGCACATGCACTCACAGTGTTCAACATATCTGGCACATTTCACACTGTAGTGTCTGGTAAACACTGACGAATGAGATTGAATTAGTTAAATTAGTCATTTGCTCTGTTCAGTATTTGAAAAGAAAAGCCATAATTTTGGGATAAAAGGTGTCAGCACACAACACGGCACCCTGTAACCTCAGCTTTAAACCGCAGTCAGATCAGTTTAACCGGCCTGGACGGGCTGTATCAGCTTTGCTTCATTTTGCACATGATTTGACGCTTACGCTAACGGATACACCTCCAGTTTTGGTGGAGTTGATGTGAGAGCATTTTGAGGCCTATACTTCACTCCTAAACTCACCTCACAGGGTTTTCTGATTTTGTACAACAGCTGTACATAAATTAAATTGCCTTCGAAGACGGGTGCGTCTCTCACATCTGTGAGGGGAACGTACCGTTCTCCGATTAAGAGGGCGTATTTTTTTTCTCACAAATCAAAGATGTACCTGGTGTTGTACTTTATTTTCTTTGCCCGGTGCACTAAGATCTCATATGTGAATACCACCTCCACCTGTCTCTGATACTCTTGTAGAGACAAAACTGGTCTCTGTCCAACTTTGTTTTTGAACTACGGGCATTTTCTGTCTCTAACAAACATGCAGTCTTTCAATTGGTACTTTGTACAATTCAGTATTACCAAGTTTTTGAGGAGAAAAAAAGATAAATGTTCTGGGTTTAAAAGCAAGTTTGTCTTGATGGCTTTTATTTCTCCAGTGCACATCTTGAAGTGTCCGCTCAAAGCTTTTCACGCTCTGAGATGATGCTTATTCAAAATTAATTTCCCCTCTTTCACATCTCTCTTCACACACATCATCCACAGCCACTTCTTTTCAGTTTCCCCCAATAATATCCAACTATCATTAGTGTTTTCCCTGTTAATTTTGTCTCTGTAAAGCGCACCTCGCATACTTTTTCTACAAACAACGTGCCTAGTTTGTACAATTTCTCCAACAGCAGCACTGCCCATGAGACCAAGACGCTCAGAGATTAACCCAGCGCCATCATCCAGCCATCCATCCATCCATCCTTTCATCCCTCCAAATCCTTCCTGAACCAACTCTTATGAGGAACTGAAACTGAGGAATCATTGCTCACCTCAGACTGGTTTCTGTTTATTTTTGTATCCATAACATCGAGGACAAATCATTTTGTTTGTTGCAGTTTTTCTCTGCAAAGAGGTTGCTGTACCTCTCACAGGATTATCACGACTATCATCACGTGTGATTTCTGAATGTAAAAATCCTGTGTTTCAATATCTGGCCCTGGTTTGTTTGTTTTTTCTTCCACTGTTAAGTTCTTTCAGGCTGATTTTACAGCAGTGTGGTCGCTACATGAGGTTTTTAATCTTTGGTGGCCAATAAGACGTATGAAGATTATCTGACAAATCATTTGGACAAAAGGTTTTGTTATCTTTAATCTGCTTTCACATGATGAATTTGACGGCCTCTAACCAGGCCAGGTCGCTGCTTCCAAACTGGGAAACATGAATTTAAAGGATGCTGCTTAAATGTTTTCTCCCCAGTGTATTAACCTGTAAATAATGATGTGGAAAAGGAATTCAAAAACACAACATATGGCAAATAATGCTGCGTTCCATGTGAACTGGGAAGTCGGAATTTTTGAGTTCCCAGTTGGAAATTTCAACTGGGATGTCCCCTGAAAGTTGGACGACCCTAACCAACCCCAACCTCAAACCGCACATCAACAGTAAAAACGCTGTAGTAAATACTGTTAATTAGCACTTCTCTTATGAAATCAGTTGTACACACAGTACTGTCCAATTTCTTCTCCGTGGACATGTTGCTGTGGTGTTAGTATGTGCAAAATATCAGAGTAATGTGTTATCAACTGTTATTGCTAACAATGGCTAACCTAGCTGATTTCCGAGGTAAATGGAACGCAGCATAAGTCTGATTATAAAAAATTAGATTATGCACAATTTGAACTGAGTCGATACAACCTTTAAAATGCATGGTGTATCGTGAATATGTTCAGTAAATGTTATACTGACCACAGGTTAATGCACTGGTTAATTTGCTGGAATGAGGCCATTATAAAATGAAAGATTTGGATTACAAAAGGGGAAAAGGCAGCATCTTGTGTCAAAACGCTTTCAAAAGTCTTCCCCCATCAGTTGGTTTGACAGTTATAAAAACAACTTCCTTTCCTTCAAACTTGCAATTAGCACCTGTCAAATCCAAGAGTGACAAGACCAGGATATGCAAGGCTGTTCTTTCTCAAAACAAGCTATTTATTTCCTTGGAGCATTCCTAAAAAAGTTTTTGAAAGTTGCAACTTTCAGCAGATTTATTCTATGTGAAGTGAAACTGGGTGAGGATCCTCAGCCACCAGCAGTCACCAACAAAGGTGCTACATTATTTCTCAAGAGGATTTTAAAGAACTGCACTTAAACCTGCTATATTTAACAACAATGTTAAGTTTCTGTTATCCAGACAAGCAGCTCTGCACCACATTGGTTTTCAATCCAACCAGTCGCCACCACAGACAAGAGGAAGCAGCAAGTGAGCGTTTGATTGGAAGGAAAACTTGCAGCTTTGTGGTGGGGAGCTGCTAAACTTAGACGAGGCAGGTTTGATATTGTGGAAGCCAAAGTGTGCATCACGTCTGACAAGTAAAATGTCAAAAAGGTGCAAAAACTGCAGCAACACAAGTTACTGTTCGCCTGCGAGGACGAGTGGAAGTTTGTCTAGCGTAGGCAGCAGTGCTGACTTTGTGGTTTTCCTCTGACAAATAATACAGATCTAACCTTTGTAGAGGTCCTTTTTACATTTGTGATGAAAGTTACAGCCGAAAATCAAGTTTTATTCTGAAGTCATGAAAACTGAATAGATAAATGAAAAGATATAAAGATTTCCAGTGAAAGACACTAATTACTGTGTTAGTTTTGTTTTTATGAAAGGTTTTATAACTTTACAAAAAGCAGGATGATAAGAATGACAACAGGACATTTCATCGATGTTGGATGAAGACCTCCTGCTCTCATTCTGGAGAATGTATATGCTTTCATATCATTTGAAAGAGTACATTCTCCTCTGTCAATTCAGAAATATTTTATGATAATATTTCTGAAAGGGGAACTCTGGTTTTAAACATAAAGTTCAGTTTACTACTCAGCATGTGAAGACATCTGTATAATGTTGTCTTTGGCTCGGGAGGGAGCTTTCTAAAGCTTGATAAAAAAAATAAATAACCCTGATTATGCAATTGTGATGTCATCAGGGTTATTTCATCTTGTGCTTAGAGACTTAACATTTAACAGAGAACCTGTGTTATATACCAAAGGTGTGGGATTCTAAACAAGGAGGAATTTAGAAAGCAGTATGGAAATTGTGGGTGTTTTTGCTAACAAACTAGGGACTGAAAGTCAGGATGTCTCTGCCTCCGCTGCTGAGATTTTGACCAATCTGTCTCTTGTGAGTGAGAAAGTGAGCAACTAAATCACTGGAGTGCACTTTTTACCAAAGTTATAAAGTGCTTTACAAGTAAAAGAAAAAGGACAAACAATAAAATGAAAGGTAAATGCAAATAAAAACCAACAATGAGACACGTTTTTTTTGGGGGGGGTGAATAAAATTTGTTTTTCAAAAAGCTGACGATCACTGATCAGTGGTTTCTGGGGAAGCTACTTTTTCTGTTTAAGTATAGAAAGAGTTTCTTGCCGTATTGAATCTGGTATTTCCATGAATGAATGGAGGACTTCTACAAAGGCTACAGCTGTGTTTAATATGTGAGCAGTCGAAACCAAACATGCTCAACAGCATTTGTATCATCGCCCCACACAAAGCCCCGACTCTCTCCACCTCCTGTAGGCAATAAACATGTCATTTTTTGAAGAGTCTTTTTTGTCTGTGAGTTTTATTCTGGTTATGGGTACAATACAAATATATCAGCGGTTACAGCACCATAGCTAACATAAATCAAAGCATTTGATTCACATTGTTTTCAAATTTACAGGAAAGCATTCCCTATTTTACTTCACAATACAGATTTGGTTTTTGACAATAAAATGGCAACATAAACACATTTAAAATGTTTTCATTTAAGAGTATCCATACAGCAATACTGATTTCCCCAATAACACATTATATACTTAAATCAGCACCGTTAAAGTGTCAGTACTTCAGGCATACGAGGAAGCACTAAGACAGTATTATTGTGTAATTATTAGCATTTATCCAAAAGGGTAGCACCAGAAAGACAATCGATAAAAGAAAACCTCAGCCCTCCTACTGCTCATTCACAGCTTGATCAATTTAAATTGAAGCCATTGTTATGTCAAAATGTTGTCACAAAATGTGATCAGATGTTAGTTGTGGAAGCAGGGGGAGCCCCACTGGCTGAGCCGGAGATTTCACTGTAATTAAAACAAGACAAGAAAAATAATTAATAAAAGACTAAAGTGAATAACAATAATTCAGAAAGTAATAAGATACAGTAGCTTAGTTTTGTGATCAGGGATGACATGATAACCGAGCGGGAAGATATACAGTATTATACGAATTCTAGTAAAGTTTTTATTACCATTATCGCAATAACTGACGACCACAAGAGGAAGCCCTTCCTTTGCTACAGCCCGTCCTTTAGACACAATGAAATATCAGTAAGTACACTTTTTTGTGTATTTGTTTTCAGTGGACAGAAAACAAACAAACTTTTCCATGTCAAAAAAAGACTTAAAGATAAAAGATAACAGTGCCTCCAAATCACAAAACTTTTGTGAATTTCTCTGTTGATATTTAAAGGTTTAACACAAGTTAATATAGTGTAATTTTCTGTTTTTACTGTAGGGAGTTTGGGCGGCTCTTGGCTACTATAACTTGTAGCTTATAATCTTCAAAGTTTCAAAAAGGTGCTAACAAAGAAACGAGATATGATGATAGTATCTGTTTAAAATGTTTAAAACGTGTGGAAACCAAAGGCAGAAACACAAAAAAATAGTGATACATCTCCATGACCACCACCATACACTGTACACCAATTGTTATGTTTAGGACCGCAACTAATGATTCTTTTCATGATTGATTATTCTGCCTACTATTATTTAACCTAATCATTTGGTCAATAAAATGTCAAAAACAATGGCATAAAATCTTCACATTTGAGAAGTTACTTTTGTTAATCAATCAAGATATTGTAAAGTAAACTTGTTTTGGTTCTATACGATTGTATAAAATCATTATGTTCAAGAATGCAATCACTGATAAAAAAAATAAATAAAAGTCATTACTTTTGCAATTCGCGGATTAGGTCGAGGACCCACTTCATATTTGGGTTGACACAAACTGTCGAGCCGTTCCTCCTGGTGACTCTGAGGAGAAAGAGAGATGTTACACTTATTATTATTAACAGTGGATAAATAAACTCAAACTGGACTCGATGTGTCAGTAAGGTGAGTGATAGGGAAGTAAATTCCCATGCAGAGACACTTCAGAGTTGCAGTAATATGAGTTTCAGTTTAACAGAAGTGGAACATAAAGTGCATTTACTGAAGTGGTACAGCACTATAAATGTGTATTGTGAAGCACTGGTTGATAAACTGAGTTTTTTTTCATTTTGTGCAACTTTGTACTTTTATATCATTACTTTCACTATTGCTCTGAGTGCAGAAATATGTATCTATGTATGAATATGCTAATCTAAACTGCATCATTGCTCTGATGTCAAAACAGAGCAGAGGTTACTCAAATACTGCACTTGAAGGAATAGTGCAACATTTGCTTTCTTCTCAAGAGAAGACAAGGCAGCAGGCGGAAACAGCTAGCTTGACTTTCTCCAAAGTATAAAAATACAAAATGAGATACAACATGTAAATTAGTGAGCTTTAGAGGTGCTGGTAGGTGTATTTTTAAACTGCTAGCTCTTTCCCCCTGCTGCCAGTCTTTATGCTAAACTAAGCTAAGACATGAGAGTGCAATCAATGACAAGAAAGCGAATAAACATATTTCCCAAATGTCTAAACTATAACTTTAAGTGCAATTTTAAAGTATTTGTGCTTAGCAGCTACATTTTATTTCTACGTCACTACATTTCAGAGGGAAATATTGTAGTCTTTACTGCACTACAACAGCTAGGTGCTTTGCAGATTAGGATATTACATACAAAATATATAAGATTACAAATATGATGCATTATGTAGATAAAACACCAACACAATGTACGATTTCATGCACCTCAAGCAGCTGCAAAGTGACAGAAACGCTTACAGGCTGTTGCATGATGAATACTTTCGCTTTTGATACTTTAAGTACCACATGGATACAATTTTGAATAGAAGCCTTTTACTTGTAATTGAGTGTTTTTCCATTGTGTTAATGCTACTTCTCAAAAAAAGAGGATCTGAGTATTTTGTCTACCACTGGTATATTTGGCTTTTATTACGGTACTTCTTGTCTACTATAATTTGAATGCTAGGCTTTTTCTAACTACGTCAGGATATAAGCCAGAACTACTGTCCATCATAAATAATGACAGTAGATGTAATAAAACAGCCCTGCAGTTTATGAATCAATCATGAATACTCACATGATCTCAGTCCGACGACAGTGTCCTGAAATAGGAATCACCTCAATTTTCTTGATGATCCGACGAGGTATGGGATTAGAGATCGTCCGTATGCATCTACACCCATTCCTCTGAAGAGCTGTGAAAATATAAAATTTAAAAAGCTTAATTATCAAGTTTAAATCTCGTCTGTGGTGGTTAACAACATCTGAATTTGTGAAGCCTCAAAATGACAACACATTTTACCCCTGAGAAAACCCAGAAAATCTGAATTAACATTGCATCTCACGGTCTTCCTGGGAGGACGGAGTTTGTAACGGATATAGCTCACGAGAGCTAAGTATGAAACTTCGCTCATGTGATAACAGTCGTTTCAGACATGAACAAACTCCACTGACTGAGAAAAACTGTAAGATGCCGCTGAAAGCTCCAGAAAAAGCAAGTAAGTGGACCTTGAGTTATGATTTTTCTTTTAATTTTGTGTCAAACAACTGTTTCCAAGGTCAATAATGAACTTTAACACTCAGACTGTAACTATTTACTTTCAACTGTAAATGTTTAATAATGTTTTGTACTTTTTTAATATACATGTAGCAGAGTTTTTTAATAAGAAAGTAATAAGTTTAAGTAAGTTTAATGTGTTTTACATCAAAATAGTGTCAAGTATAAAATCAGGTCAAATAAAACAAAATTAAAAAAAATATATAAAAAAAATAGGAACAATAAATATGAACACAATGAATGTAAATAATATGAGAAAATTATTACAGAAAAATAAAATGGCATTTTTCAGGTTTTTGTCAAAAGAAAGATATTTTACAAATCTTCAAGCTGGACAACATAAGTTTTTATAACGTATTTTTAGGCACTTTACATTGTCCAGTTTGAAGATTAGTAAAATAGCATTATATGTAGACGACACCATATAGTTTTGCAAACTTTAGTTGATCTGGTGTTAGAACAACATAAACATAAATTAGAGCAACATTACTTTATGTTGTCCAGCTAGGTTAGTAAAACATCATTATATGCAGATGACACCTTATTGTTTCATTAACTTTAGTTTATCTGGTGTTAGAACAACATAAACATAAAGATAAGTAAAATATCACTATATGCAGATGACACCTTATTGTTTCACTAACTTTAGTTGCAAAACTAATACTAAATTGAGAGGAAGCAATCCGACAGACTGGATTACAGAGTTAAGATTTTAAGAAAACTCTACCAAATTATGTCATTAACTGTTTTGAAAATAAAAAGTAAAATGTCTTACCATCCATAGAGCCGATGCAGCAGTAGAGAGTCAGAACAGCCAGGAGGAGCAGTGGTTTAGTCATCATCTTGGCGGTTGTTTTGATCTTTCAGCACCGATGAGGATGTGAGAGTGATGTGAGAGTGAATGGAGTAAAGTCTGGCTTTATAAAGCCAAAAAAAAGGAAGTGTGCGTAGGAAGCATGCTGCACTTTTCCTGTCTTGACACATCAAAACGTAAAAGTTGGGGCATCTTGATTTTTTTAGGGGGTTTTTTGCTGAATGAGCTTTGAGTTTCTTTTTGAGGGTGGTCTATTTTTACTGAGCTATCAACCAACTACGCATCACTGTAAAATAAAATAATGTAAGGTATTAAATTATTTTTCATGCCCTCACTATTTTGAACACAATTTTTGGATACTAATGCCACATTGACAACATGTTGGATGGAATGTATGACAGTTGCATGTATTGTGGTACAGTGGTATTAACTGGGGATAAAACAAATTCAGTAATTACATTTTTTTTTAGCTTTGAATGATGGACTTTAGCTGACAAAAGGCATTCGTGTTTGTTTGCTTTTAAGACATTATTAAATCTGACATGTTTTAACCTTCAGAAATAAAATATAATTCCCATCACTAATTATCACTTTGATATTGATGTAAACAATATTGTTGTTAACTTTTATATGACGTAAATGCAGCAACAGCTACAGAGCGCCCCAATTCATGCAACTTGTAATGAGTGTCTTCAAACAAGCATAAGACTACTACAAAAATGACTTAACACCTCTATGGTTAAGGCTGAAACTAATTGGCAAACATTAGGGACAATTTGGCATTTTGGCCGTAGCCATCTTGTTTTTTGCAACCAGAAGTGACACGAGAGAGTGGAGCTAAGTACAACCGACTGACAAGACATTTTCTACGCGGCCAAAATGTTACGATTAACTTTCATGAATTGAAAACACACTGTGAAAGGGTTAAAGTTCTAAGATGAATACACGGACAACTCCCAGACCGGACAACGCAGTGGTAGCGACCTGTCAATCACAAGGTAGCCCCGCCTTAAAGCATCCCCTGCTTTATGTTCTATTTGACTCTAAAAGGGACCATAATTTACTAAATGAACATCATGCTGTATTGAAGAAGACTTGAAACTAGAGATTGAGACCATAAACTCATGTTTACGATGTTTACTGAGGGAATAAATCAAGTGAGAAGCAGGCTCATTTTCTCATAGACTTCTATACAATCAGACTTCTTTTAGCAACCAGAGGTGTCGCCCCCTGCTGGCTATTAGAAAGAATGCAAGATGAAGGCACTTCAGCATTGGCTTGTTGTGGTTGACACAGGCATTTGGCTTAATTGCCATCCCAGTCTGACGTTGTATGGGACGTCTAGATATGTTAAAACCCCCAGTGTGCTCAATGTTCCAGTGTCAAAATGCAATTACAGTTAGAAAAAGTTTATTCAAACTATGAACTGTCTTCCCTTTTATCAGGTCAGATAAGAAGGTACCATTTTAACTTGAGTTGTGCCAAAAAAAAACAGCACAGAAATGTAAACTAGGTAGAATATATAGATATAAGTGAGAGTTCCTGCATAAAAGCATCCCAATGACAGCAGTATTTGCATACAAAGATGCCAGATCCTGTCCTGTTTGGCCAGAGCACTACACAGATACAATTCACCAAATAAACAGAGCAGAATGTACTGTAACCACAAGAGAGTGCATTGCATCTGCAGGTGGTTTTATGTTTTAATTTAAGATTGAAATGTGTTTTATGTGTCTGATTGTCTTTACGAGTCTCCTACTCTACAAGCTGATTTACAACAACTAAACAGTCAGGTTGCATTAAAAAAATAAAACTGATATTTTTATTTTGTCTAGACGCAGCGTCAGCATGTGATAGGTGAGGTCTAAAAATTGCAATAGGCAATTCCAAAACAGATTGAAGGAAGTTTGGACCAGGACAAACTAAGCAGAATTGCACCAATCTAGGATTAACGTGGGCCAGAATCAGGAACAGAGACTACTTGCTAAGATATTGGAGAGTACCAAGATCTAAACTCGAGCAGAGCCGTACTTCTGTATTTGCCTCGGAGGTGCCTGGCTGATAACCAGAACCACATCCTTTTCTGGTAAGTAATTAATTGAGGGGACTCTAATTCCAAAATTAGACTGTAGTTCCCGTGTATGAAAATAAGTTTAAATTTAAATAAACTCAGTCACATACAGTAAATACTCAGCTATGCAGGAATAAAGTTGGGGACTCACAAACAATCATGAGGTGGGTCAATTGAGGACGCTAAAAGTATAAGGTTGGATTTTACATGTATAGGTTTATTAAATAACTTTATTACACGGCTCTGAATACTCAATTCTGATTGGTCAATCACGGTGTTCTACAATCATGTTAGTTAGCTAGTCATGTTTCTTTATGGCAGACCGTTGCTATGTTTAACAGACATGACACAGTTCTGATCTCAGATTCTGGAGGACCATTTTTGTGTCAAATTATTGATTTCTTAAAGCTGAAGTAGGCAAGATTGGAGCAAATGTGATTAAAAAAAGTTATTTTTATAAAACGGTCACTATATCGTGACAGCAGTACATGACAGAGATAACCTGAACAAAAACATGTGCCTCTGTGTCCTCCAGTGCTCCTTACGGCATCTGCAAGATTTCACAGACCGGAGGAAAACAAGCAGTCAGAGCTGATCCGAGGTCTGCTGTCCATCTGCTGTCTATGAGAGCCAGATGTCAATCACTCGCGAACTCCGACCAAACGGTCAAACTAGACAGCACTGATCAAATATGAATTCTGTTACGTTAATGCCTATTTCTCTCCTCAAATGTTTTCAGAATCATCTCGTAGTGCACGGTTTAGCAGTAAAATGAGAAAGTTTGTGACACGGCCGCCATTGTGAAATCTGGGAACGCCAAGTCTCCCGTCACGGGCTAGATGTTCTAAAGCCTGAAAACAGAGCCATGAGGAGGTGCAGAAGTCTAGTTATCTCTCAGAACACTTGAATTACAATATGCTAAAAGGTTAATATGGAATTTTTGCCCAATGATGCCAAAAATATACTGCCTACTGCCACTTTAAGTAGGTATCCATGTAATAAGCAGGATAATGTTCAGCGAACCAGTCATTCGGGTTTATTTCATAACAATGACCGGCTCGCTGTACATTATCCCTTACATATTTCCAGTTAATCAAGTTAATCAGGCTTCAAATATATATTACAAGGGGTGTTCTGGAGGTCCATGTTCTAATTTTTTAAGGATATATTATTACTTCCGCCTAGGGGGTTTATGATTTCAGTTTGGTTTGTTGGTTTGCTTGTTTGTCAGCAGGATTACAGAAAAACTACAAGCAAGATTTTCACGAAACTTGTTGGAAGGGTGTAGCATGAGCCAAGGCAACACATTCTCACTCCCAACTCGTCATACCGTCGCTTGGACAGTGCCCTTCGGCATCGGAGACGGACTCACGGGGTACCCCTCTTGCGTTTAATTTTGGACAGACCAGGGACGGCATGTCAATATACGCTCGTTACATGCATAGTGTCCTTTCAAAATAAACTTCTGTTTTCACAGGAAGTTAGGTTTAAGCAACACAAGCTACTTAGTTAGGGTTATGAAACGGTCTTGGTTGACTTGAACTTCACTGACTAGCAACTCACGGGACTGATGATACCGACGACTCACATGACTCACGGGACTCACGGGACTGGCGATACTGACGAGTCACGTGACAAAAGACCGGCATGACAAAATAAGTCAACGTTGTAATGATGTAATAATTGACAGTAGAGGCCAATAAGAAATATGTGAACAAATCGAATCAAGGGTCTAAGGACAGAGGGTGTTGTATGTTGTACAGATTGTAAATCCCTTTGTGATATTGGGCTATATAAATAAAATTGACTTGATAAATAATTCTCTTGAATTGATCATTTGTGTGCACAATATATTTATTTTGCTCTCTGCATTTAGTAATCCGTGCCCTCAAATTACTTTAATCATCCCCCAGAAATACTTTACTTATTTTTATTTTACATTTCATAACATTTTATTTTAATCTTGGACTGAGATACTTATACATATAGATCTGGGGTTTCGGGCGTTGGATATCCCCTGTTGAAAGTATATTGCAATCCTCAAGAGAGAAGCAAAAGAGGGGAAGTTGAAATAATTTGAGAGTATTTGAGTAGCAAATAACGTCATTCACATTCTGTATGTACTGGGCTGTTGTAGGATCACAATCTGTTGCTACTAGTCAGAGGTCAATTAAGGTCACAGTTTAGGTGTAGTGCTTCTACTGAACCTCGAGTTTATCCAACACTGACCTCCTCCCATCCGCTGTCTGTTTAACTGTTTCCTTCAGATTGACGCAACATTGTAGCAACAAAACAAGCTCAATATAAAAAAGACGAACTTTTTTTGCAATGACTTTTAAAATTTTGCACCAGTTGGCACATTTAATCGTTATCAGCATTTTCCTATTTCCTCATTCCAAGTAGTTCATCAATGATTCAGAATCAGGGCTTAGAACATATTTAATTGCAGTTCACCTTTCTGGGTCAAAACAGATTTCTACTTTCTTTTGATTTTAAGTTTTGATTTTATATTTTGTGCATTTATCTGACTATTGACTGAAACTCAATCATCACAAGAGTTGATCACAATATATATTCCTCTATCAGCATTTTTCTAGGTGACCGATAAACAGATCAAAGTGAGCTGACAGTAGCTGAAAAGAAAAGAAAAGAAAAGGAAAATGCTACTGTAATAATTATTTCCTGAGTCATTTACACACATATATACATTTGCACAGAAACGATACTTTACACCAACTCAGAACTAAACAGGAAACGTTTGAGATCAAAGCATAAAGAGTGTGAAATCTGAAAAAGCTTTAATACAGCTAATCCTGGAATTGATGCTGCATGACTGAGAAACACTGACACTTTTCATTACAGTGTGAAAACGATTTCTGATTTCCCTTTTAAGATAATGTCCTGTACGAGTCTATAACAGAGCAGGTCTGGAAGAAATTCCCCGGTAAAAAATAAAATAAATTTAAAAAGTAATAAAATCATCCCAGGACTAGCAGGCGCTAGTTTCACACAAAAAAGCACCAGAGTTTTGTCTCTTTGCTTATGTAATCTTTGCCGATGTCCTCCTCAATGTTCTATATTTTCAACAAGTTACTCTCTAAAAACACTAAACTTTCTCCACACTTGCTCCACATTGTTAGAAAATCACAAATTATGAGCCATGTTTTTGTCCTTTTTTGGAATTTGGTGCCACTGGTCCGCTGGTGACATTGATTGCTACCACAGAAACATGGCTGCAAGTTATAGCCACTAACTTTTCTATATGTTTGTGAAATATATTTGTTTATTTTTGCGTTAGAGCAGGGGGCAGCAACCTTTACTATCAAAAGAGCCATTTTAGGCAAAAAACAACAACATTTGAGGATTGTGATGAAGGTAACACAGTTTGTAGTCTAAGTATATAGTATATAAGTCTGATGCAGTGAGGGCCCTAGTGCAAATGTATGACGGAGTATTAGGTCTACATTTAGGGAAAAAAATCTGAGATTTCCAGAATAAAGTCAGAATATTACGAGGAAAAAGTAGTAACATTACGAGAATAAAGTCCTAACTTTACAAGACAAAAAGTCGGAATATTAAGAGAATAAAGTCATAACTTAACGAGATAAAAAAGTTGTTATATTACGAGAATAAAGTCATAATACGTAAGAAAATAACACATAAAATTACTACTACATAATATTATGACTTTATTCTCATTATACTACAACTTTTTTCTCTTAAACTTCTGACTTTATTATCATAATATTACGACTTTTTTCTCGTAAACCTATGACTTTATTCTCGTAATATTATGACTTTATTCTCGAAATCTCAGATTTATTTATTTTTCCTCAATGTGGCCCTAATACTCCGTCGTACCGTCGTACCATAGACCCACAACAATGATAAATAAAAATGAAAATGTAAACAAAAAAACAGTTTTTCATTTCCATTTTAAAAAATCCACAGGGAGCCACTGGAGAGGGGCTAAAAGTTGCAGACCCCTGCATTAGAGTAATCTAGGAGCAAAATCTAGACTGGTCTAACACTACAGACCAGTCCAAATATATCTTATCTCTGTAAAACCAGCCCCATGACTTGTTTTCCTTTGATCTCATTACAAAACTTGCAAAAAAAGAAACAGACTTTGCTTCGCTTCTCCTTGTTTTCAAGATAAGATGAAACTTTGATTTCTAAGAAGACTTTGTGTTGCTGCAGAAGTAAAACTAAAGGACCCAGCTAAAACAGCTCTCGTCTGCAGTTTGTCATGTTGAGGGTACTATATCAGCCTCTAAAGGTTTACCAACAATGGAAACCCGTGAATTTCAATTTCTCGACATTCTAGATCAGAATAGAAAGGTCAGCTCTCCCTAAGAGATTCTGCTGAGTAAAGAGCTCACTGGAAACCAGACTGCTTAGCTAAGCAAGATTTTATCAGATCAGTAGTGTTACTCATTGTGTAGCTCGCCCAGTTTTAATCGTCTGCTCGATTGACAGCAAATAAATACACATGATTACTAAAATATCTAATTATATTTATTATGCAACAAAACCCGCTCCAGTTTCAAGCAAAGTAACTCGGAGCAAGCAGCATTTTCAATCATGCAAAATTGTGTGTTTTTTGGTGTTTCACAGTTAAGCGGCCCACCTTTTGACTGTGTCCTGCAAACAGTGGAGGAATGTAACTAAATACATCTCCTAAAGTACTGTACTTAAATACACATTCGAGATACTTGTACTTTACTTGAGTATTTCCATTTTCCACTACTTTCTACTTCTACTCCACTACCTCTCAGAGGTTCAGAGGTAAAAACTGTACTTTTTACTCCACTACATTTATCTGACAGCTTAAAGGGACTGTTTGTAACTTTTTAAGCGTATAAATGTACCGGGTCGGGACACATGCGCGCTCGCATATGCGCGCTCGCGTGTGACCGGAACCTCTCCTCCTCTGCCTGCTCGCCTTCACTCACACAGCTCGCACATTCTCGCTGTCCCGCTCCACCTCTAGACGTGAACGTGTGCTCACTCCACACTGCAGAAGAGTTAGTTTAGCTCTGAGAATATCTAGTGAATGTACAGTGGACGTTTGTGCAGAAATAACTGCTGCAGCTCCTCCAGACCAACAGAGGTTTTCCGTGTCTTGTGAAGTGACGGGGCTCCGCAGAGAAAAACGTTATCGTCTCCGACCAAAACTGCAGGCTGAGGCAGAAAAAGCCAACACTAGGATCAGCATTGATTCATGGAGAGACCTTTGTCTGGTCAGCTAACATTACTGCCAAGCAGCTGAAATATAGAGTGATATTGTGCTTTTAGCTGATGTGTGTCACCTCACTGTTTTGAGTGATGCTTGTGGATGTATATTTAGAGCGAGCAAGCGCGAGCCCGACGCTGATGTTGATTTCACGGCCACAGGTGTCGCTGTTAACAAGCATTTCTTAAAGTTACAAATAGTCCCTTTAAGTTACTTTCCAGATGACAGTGTTTCATCCTCTTCCTGTCCAGTGAAAACCAGATGTCTCCAGATGTGTTGATGTTGAATGTTTGTGATAAATTGAAGTATGAAGTGTTCCTTTATGTGTTGAGATAATTCTCCTCCTTCTGAAGCTAAATAAACTCTTTAAAAAGCCTCTTGGATCAGCAGGAAAATGCATCGTCACAAAGCTGAAAACAGGCTGTTTTTCTGACTTTTTAGAGATACGTGGTTCTCACAGGACAGCGACGCTACATACATATGATGATCTTATTGACCATGATGCATTGCTGTAGATTAAACCAACAGTATATAAAGGAGTTAAAATGCAACATACACATTAATGCAGCAGTGATATTAATCCAGATATAATAGGAAAACACTGACAGGGAACATTTTACTGCAACATCAATACTTTTGCTTTTAATACTTTAAGTACATTTAGCTGATAAAATGATATACTTTTATTAATGTAAGGTTTTGAAAACAGGACTTTTACTTGTATTGGAGTATTTTCACAGTATGGTATTAGTACTTTTACTTAAGCAAAGAATCGGAATACTTCTTAACCTCACAACATTAGAGGAACTCCTGTTGGAAACTGCTTACCAAGCCTCCTCCACATGCCCACATTTCCTTGGTTATTCCATTAACTACTCGTTTCATTGTTCTTTTAATGTAATTTAAGTGTTTCTGTATCAGACAGAGGGCTTCAATACATGAAAAACATTTCCATTTTTGACACTAAAATCTTGCACTTCTTTAGTTTCCACTTATACTTTTATAACATTTACTTCATCATTTGAGGGGAAGTTTCAACCACCCACACGTCTTATTTCACTGTAAACAGTTGCCAGTTGTCAGTTACAGTTGTCAACTGGTGTTAACCATTAACTGATGCTCTTGACTCATTAGATACAGGAAAGCTTGTATACTTTAACGCTACATAGACCAGAGCTGGCACGCTTGACATTTGTTATCTTTGATATGTTGTTAAGGTGCCAACCACAAGTCTGCTGAGCAACAGAAAATGGCAAATGGTGTGAAACATCAGATGTTTTTTTTTGTTTGGACAGAAACAAAAGCAAAACTTCGAGCTCTTTTTTTGCTGACTGTTATAACATGCAGTCTACCACATTGTGCCATGGTGTGAAAATGTAGATTTTGTACAGAGGTGGAAGAATAATTCAAATCATTTACATAAGTAAAAGTGGCAATACCATAATATAAAAATACTCAAAAAATTCAAAATTGCATAGTACACAAGTGAAAGTACAGAGATATTAGCAATAAAACGTACAAGAGAATGCAGAGTGGCTACTGTCAGTGTTATGCTATTATGTTATTGGATAATTGTTAATGACGTATTAAGCTCTTAAATAAATGTAGTGAAGTGCAAAGAACAATATTTATCACCAAAATGTAGTGTAGTAGAAGTATAATGTAGCATAAAATGGAGTACCTCAAAAGAGGGACTACAGGGAGAGGGATTGTTTATACATATATAGACTTTATATAATATATTTATCTTCTTTCTTAACTCTTGTTCAGCTTGGTTGTCATTGTTTTTTAGCTGTATTTCTATTTCTGTGTATGTACAACGAGAGCAAAATAACCAGAGTCAAATTCCTGGTTTGGGTACTAACGCCAAAGAGTATAGAAGCAAAAAAGACGAAACTCTGGTGGGGTTTTTTCGACAGCCGCTGCCGCCATTTTGGACTGAAAATGCTTATTATATTCTTAATATTTTATTGTTCAAAACAGGCCATTTTGGTAGAATATTACAATAGAATAGAAATAATTTAGTTTTACTTTTGTACGGCGCTTTGTAGGTGGACGTTTTACTGGCGTCCAGTGGTCGCTTTCAGTCCAAAATGGCGGAAGCGTAGCTCTGCTGCTGGGCGCTGATGTTGCAATTGAACGACCAACTGATTTTCACTTCTTAGCAATATACAGTACGTTCTTTGCTAATACCTGGCCAATATCCCCACTTTCATCGACCTCATTTTCAGCAGCATCAGCAGCTGTTTCCGGGGAAACAGCTCTGATAAACCTAAAATTAGAGACTAGCTGGTGAAGAAAGTGGAACATTTTGCAGCTAAAGAGCCAGATATTTCCAAGAGGAGTTACTGGAGAGCAACACCGAGCTAAAAAGGAGTAATTATTGGCTCTACATTCACCATATGGACACAAACACGACTCCAAAATGAATGCTAATGTTGATTGGTATCTGCTTGGTGTGATAAAATGTCAGTGTTGTTTTTTCAGCTAGTTTTACTGCCCCTAATTGATCAAAAGATCAATTCATGCAGGACTAACATCATCTTCTTAGTACCCAGAAAGCTTTAGATTAAGGAAACATTTCTCAGAGTGTTAGTGGCTTCCTTATATACACTTCCTCCTCTCTTACCTGCTGCCTCGGTCACTGATTCACCCTACGGGATCCAGATGGGCTGTTGAGTTCCTCAGCATCCAGTTCTGGTTATGACGGCCTCCTTAATGAACAGACAAAACAATCACAAACACCACCATTCAAAAGTTTCAAATCAGCTGTTATATTGATTTTTTCTTCATTCCTTCAATATTATAACCATTTCATCATCGTTGTTTTCCATTTCAAGATGGATTTCGGGATTTTGTCTAATTTTAGTACCTCAAAATCAGTGGTGTCAGAAGTACTCTGATCTTTTAACAATACTACAGTGTAGAAATACTACACTGAAGTAAAAGTCATGCATTTAAAATTTTACTTGATTAAAAATACATAAATATTAGAATTGAAATATAACGTTACTTCTATCTACTATCTGAGATGTAGTACCCATTTTAGATACTTTGTATACAGTACTACTGGGTAGGTTATTAGCTAATAGTACTGCATCATATTATATAAGCATATTGTGTTTTTATTAGTGATGTTATGTGCTGTGTCGAGGCTTCGGAGCGTGTGTCGAGTAATCCAGGAAGTTTTCCGTGATGCGCGTATCGAGGTTTGTATCGTTTTAGACCGTTTTAGTCATTGATGACGTCCGAAGCCTCGCCGCCAGGCCATACCGCTGACTGGTTCAGGAAGTGGTTCAGATCTTCACTGGTTAAACCAATGCCACTTTCCAGAAGTGACACAGAACACTAATATTACCCCTCCAGCAATTATTATATTATATTACATTACACTTCAATACAATTATTGACCAAAGGATTGGTTTATACACTTAAGATGAATAAAACAATTACAATTCATTATACATGTATGTTATATACATATATATATATTTACATTTACATTACTATTTTATATTTACTTATGTTTATATTTATTTTAACTGCACTATTTTATTCCTTACTTGTGTGATTTCCCCTTTATATATATATATATATATATACACACACACACACACACACACACACACATATATATATATATATATATATATTCTTTTTTTTATTTTATGGCCATTGTTGAAGAACCAATGATTTTCATTGCCAATTACTGCTTTGCTGGAATTGACAAATGACAAATAAAGAACCTTGAACTAATGAGTACTTTTACTTTTGGTACTTTAAGTATACTTTGATGCTATGCACTTTTACTTAAGTAAGATTTTGAATGCATAACTTTTACTATTACTATTTTTACACAGTGGTATTAGTACTTTTACTTAAGGAATAGATGATCTGAATACTTTTTTTCTGAATATTTTGTTACCCAGAAAACTACAGATGATGGAGACGCTTCAGAAATAAAAATGAGTCCCAAGTCAACAGCACCATCTTCAGTCCATGTGTGTACACTTTACTGACTCAGTTTTCTGGCCTGTGATGCTGTTTTAGACTCCAAAATTGACCCCAGTTATTAGCACGATGTTAATTTATCACACTATAGAAAAAAGTACACAGATGCAGCTCCACTTACCAAGAATTATGATCATTTTAAAACTATTTTTTAAATAAAAAATGTGTACTCAATAACATCAATACATAAGGAAAGAAAGATAACTGTTTGCTCTGTGTACTCAAAAACGTGTTGGGTGCTCTTGGAAAAAAGGGAAAAAAAATAAGGATAGACAGGAAGTTAATCCAAGCACCGCAAAATATTAAAACAAGTGTCAAACGAGGAAGGAAATATATTAAAAAGCCTTTATTATAGTGGCTAAATCATTAAAAAAGCCAACATGTTTCAAAGCCCTGATGAAGATCTACAGTGGTCAAAACATGTTGGCTTTTTTAATGATTTAGCCACTATAATAAAAGGCTTTTTTATATATTTCCTTTCTCGTTTGCTCGTTTGTTTTAATATTTTAGAGTGCCTGGATTGCCTTCCTGTCTAACATCAATATATCAGTTGTGGAGGAGCTTCTTAAGTGTAATAAACATGCTGCCATCTACAGAGTATCTCTAGATAATAATGTGCAGAGCGCCCTCTCCTGCTGGAGGAAGAAAATCACAAACATCTCAAGTTTGATCATGTGAGATGCATATTATACAAATTATCCTCACTGGTTTGTTAACTTTGGAGACTCTGAGATCTAAATTATAATTCAAACAACACTGATGATTAAAAACACGACACAGAGACAAACTCAAATTAGCTTTTTTTTATTGTTTAGAAGTCATTTCTGCAGAAATACCAACAAAAAGAAAAACTTGATTCTCTATAAATTTAGGTTATACTAGCTTTGTTACAATACAATAATTTGTTAGAATTACTAAAAGAAAAAAAAAGCTCAGGGAGGTGAGATGTGTGCATAGCTTATAACAAACCTCCAGACAAAAAAAAAAAGAATTAAAAGGAACAAAAATATATAAATAAATGCTTTAAAAGAATACTAAAGGCTGTGGTGATGTAAACCCAAATTCAAACTATACGGTCAGTGGTTCATCCATGTGATTAATAAACATACAGCTGCAAAATACAACAACAGAGTAGTGTAAAGACAAGTGATTCAACTTATATATAATAATGAGCTGGATTCAACCAGCGTAGTGTGAACAAGATGTGAAGCAACAAACTAGAAAAAAATGCAGCTTCACTGCAAAAATAACGTCCATAACTGATAAAGAACGGAGTCTTAAAAGCTGATTTTTTTATTGTAAACGAGGGAAAATATTCTTAAATGTGTTTCTGATGCAACTAAATTAGGGATGGAACAATAAGTTGATTCGTTGCTCGACAGAAAATTAATCGTCAGTAATTTTTTCAATTATTTTTCAAGCACGCATGTGAATCATTTTCCAGATTGTCAAATGTGAGAATTTTGCTTCTTTTCTCTATTTTATATGATTGTGAGCTGAATTTGAAGATCAGATCCTGAACTCTGGGAATCTTTTTTTACTATTTCTCTACAATTTTTCTGACATTTTATAGTCTATACGATTAACCGATTAACCAATTAATCAAACAAAGTATTGCCAGATTAAATCCATGAGGAGAATTATCATTATTTGCAGCCCGATTTTGGCACATAAATCCAAGAGATTTATGACTTGCATTTGAAAAAGGAGCATTATTTCTCAGACTAACAGCTTATTTTTCACCTTTTTTTACAAACAGAAAAATAAGATTTTAAGACTCTGTACAAGATAAAAAAAATCCTTCTTGTTCGGTCTTGAGGTGGTTTGCAAACAGAAAACTAACCAAAACAAAAAAAAGAAGTATCAACCAGCCAGCTGGTTGCCAACATTTCAATTCCTCTTCTCTGTTTGTCTGCGCTACAGAAACTGGTCCTTTTTGTCTGCCTCTTTGGTGTTTGTTCATCTGAAGACAGCTGTAAACAAACTGGGACTAAACATCCTTGTAAACACCAAAAGGGCACGGACTCATGTACAGTAGAAACCTGACCGTTGCTCCACCAGGGAGCAACGGAGACTTTTACAGTCTGCAGGAATCCTTCATCATGGACTCTTTCCTCAAAACAAAACCAGAACAGTTTGTACCACAGAACTAGTGTTTATCAGCTGACCTCACATTTAGTTTGAACGTCTGAAGGCTGAGGAGAGAGGAGAACTAAATCTTATACAAGTCATCCTTTGTGGAGATGGGAGCAGCAACATGCAGTGGGATTCCCCAAAATGTCTGCACCTGCAACAAGTTACCACATAAAACAGAACAAAGAAAACAGGAAACAACATTTCTCTCCTCACCATCACTAGCACTCTGTTATCACAGTCGTCGTGGTGCTTTAGGATCATTCAAGAGAAACTTTACAGGCACAAAGTGGTTCTACTGCTTTCCCCCGATCAACGGGGAACAACTTCAAACACAAAAAAGACAAAAAGCGATTCAGAGCTGCTGCATCTTTCACGGCCGCTCAGTGGTTTTCTAAACTCAGGATCACATTCAGTGTTTGGATATGCTGCACAACAGAAAGTTATTTTATCCTGTTGCGCTGTTGGGACTCGTTTTAGAAGTTTTAAAAGGTGGAAACTTTTCCCTGCTGAACATTACACATTAACTAAACTCCCAGTGAGATTCTTGCTTACTTTTCAGACAGTTTGAAGCAACAAAAATGTGTCAGAAAAACAAAAAACTACTGAATCAACAGTGAAACCGCTGCTAAACATCGGCGGCTGCACAACTTGTGGCCAAATTAAAGTTTCTATAACCTGTCAGCTCAATGACTCAACAAAAGGATTGTTGGTTCAGATGAACACATCATCCTGAATAATCAGCTTTATAATAAATTGTCTGTTTTGTTATCGGAGGTGAACATAAACCATTATCATCGTCCCCACCACTACACCATGAAGGAACTTCGGTCCAGCCTGCAGTAACTTCCTGTTCTTGTCTGTAGCTGGCTTTACTGTGGTTTCATTACTCAAACACAACATGTGGTCTCTAAAATTCAGTCTTAAAGGATCATTTTGGCACAAATTTTACCATAACAAGTCTCCAAGATAGCAGAGTTCACTCCTCATTTCAGCCCAGTCTCACGGTAAAGACCTCGGTTGCGTACTACTGTGGACCTCGGTTGCGTACTACTCTGGACCCCGATTGTGTACGGCTCTGGACCTCGGTTGCGTACTGCTCTGGACCTCGGTTGCGTACTACTCTGGACCTCTGTTGCGTACTACTCTGGACCCCGGTTGTGTACGGCTCTGAACCCCGGTTGCGTACAACTTGCGTGTAACAGACCAGCCTGTCCACTGGAAGAAAGCGCGTCAGTGTCACGTTTTGTGTCGCCAAGACATGAATATCACACACCTGAATGAAGGTGCAGTGTCTTATAGTGACACAGGACTGTCAAGCGGGAGACCGGGGGCGGTTGTCACGTGTTTTCCATACTGACGTTACGTTGTTTCCGTACGTGTTTTACTTAGTTTGCGTACTTATTTTAAGCCCAATGCTAAGTGAGTGCTAACCCTAACTGCACTAACAGTTACAGTACTATGACTAATATAGTACATACTGTACTGCAAGCAGTTAGTATTCAGTATGGAACGAGGAACATTTCAAATGCTATGTTTAGTTTGGATCATGCTACTACTACCAGGGCAGTTAGCAGAGAATAAACCGGGTACAGGTGGATGATTTTGGTTTCTGTATCTTTTATCACTTAAAGCGTCAAATTAAAGGACTGAAATCTCTGGACTTCTTTAGATCTAGATCCCCAATCCAAAATCTAGTTAGGTAAACACACCACGAGGCAGTATATATCAGAGAAACGTTTTCTTGTGCATCGTCGCCCTCAACATCACAGAAAGACAGAAAGACAGCTGAACGGAGTGCAGACGACAACAAGTGCCGCCACAAACTTCACATAAAGTGCAAACTGACGAGGTTTTTCCCCTCACGGCGTCAGACCGGCTGAAGCTCCAGGAAAACCAGCAGCGAGACAGAAGACAGAAGACGAGACGATCCGCCACCCACAGGTCAACATGTCCGCCTCTCCTGCTGCTCCGTTTAATGGCTCTCTATCACCACGGGCTCGTACCCGCCGGCAGACACCCTGCAGGGACACGAACACACAGAGACAACAGTCAGACGGGCGGTTTGAAATGCAAAACAAACCCTGACAGGGTCACAGAGAGGTCCTGACTCACTGTACATTATCCCACTTATTACTAAAGAGATCAATCACTTATTTCTGTTTTATTGATTTGCACAATAAAACAAAGCAGCAGCAGAAGTTGTGCAGGACAGGGGAGATTTATAAAAACTAAAACACAAAAACAAAAGTCATGTAATCAAACAAGCAGACATAAAGCAACACAAACCAAGCATGAACATGACATAAATCATGAACTATCTAATTAAAGAATAAGTAAACTAGAAATATGACCAGATATGAAAACTTTATTAACCACAAAACTGTTTTAGTGCCTCAGATTCTTCAAAGCAGAAATGTTTCTACAACTAAAACTCTAAATCTGTTAAGTGAAAGAGGAAGAGAGAGGCAGACAATGAGTGGAGGAACGAGGAGACGAGGAAGTGATAGAGAAACAGGAAGTCGGACTCAAATGTCTCACCTGTTTCCAAGCCTGATGCCGCTGAGCGCGGTCGTTCCGTCTCTGTTGACGAACAGACGCAGGTTGCTGTCTGAAAGCCAGAAACACAGAAACACAGTTAGCAGCCGCTGACGGAAACCAGAAGGCTTCGACACACAGACAATAAAAACACAGAGCTGGAGGAGGAGAGCTCGGTCCAAAGGTGGTGCAGGAGTTACTCACAGTTACAGACATCAATAACATGCTGTCAGATTGACTGTAAAAAAGAGATCCTCCATCTCACAGCAGAAATATCATCTCTGCTGGTGTTTCTCAGAGTTAACACTCCTACACCAACATCTTCATCAAGCGGCATGTTCTTCTTCAAAAACATGTTATATTAGTTGAAATTCTCATTGCATCCCAACAACGAGCAATAAATCAAATACTCTGACACAAAAAAGAAAGAATGTGGTATCTGTGGCTGTCGCAGGACTGTAATAATCCTGTCCAATCATTACATTCAGAATTAAATGATTGGATGGCCTGGCTGTCTCCCTGCATCCACTCTCCCCGTGCACGCATTGCTCGTCACCGGAGTCTTCCACAAGCTGCTCGCTTGACAGCTGTGAGTGCCAAAATTAGCCATGTTCGTTGTTTTAATTTTGTTTTAGATATGTTTACGTTCATAATGATCATTTTGTGAGAGTGTCTTTGGAGAGAGGCCTAAAGGGACGGACTGTCAGAGTTGCCGACTAGATTTAGGGACTTCTGGAGCGAGAGCTGCTTTCATTGGAAAACAGTTGTCAACACTGGGCTGGTTTAGAGGTTGGATCATTTTAAAAATAAAGCGTACTCTTGCCAGTTTCTCAAAATTACCAACCCTGGCTTTAAAGGGATAGCTTAGATGTTTTAAAGTGGGGTTGTATGAGGTACCTCTCCATAGTCAGTGTATTATCTACTGTAGATGACGGTCGGTACGCCCCCAGCTTGGAGAGGCAGACAGGAGTTACCGTACGGAGGAGTAACTAAACCCTTCAGTATTTTTGCTTCAGCTATATATATTTGAGCCTGTCTGTAAAGAAATCCCTACTTATATTATACTTAGTTTTAAGGTATCTTTCAACCTATTTCCTCATGTTTTGCGAGGGCAAGTGAGCAGCGTCAATGTAACGTTACGTCCACTAAAAGTGTTCTCAGATTGTTATTATAAGTGTCTGAATACATTATGGACAACATTTTTCCTTGCCGAAAATCACCGAAGTTACCCGTTA
Source organism: Sebastiscus albofasciatus (assembly GCA_916701655.1). NCBI lineage: Eukaryota > Metazoa > Chordata > Actinopteri > Perciformes > Sebastidae > Sebastiscus > Sebastiscus albofasciatus. Next base: position 26,537 of record CAKAOI010033891.1, read on the forward strand.
AGTACGGTTACGGACCTTTTTTGTCCTTTTTGTAACTCACACTGACACAAAAGGTTGACATAGAGCTGAACTATTGATGGCAGATCACTACGTAATCGCATTATTCTCCACTTTACCTTCAGTGTTGTTGATATCTGCAAAGTTTTGGCTTTGGACAATTTTCTCCACAATGTCGTCGGCATCCATGCGAGTGTCGTTGACCCAGGAGGGGTGGCTCTCCACCGAGTCCTGCTTCCTCCTGAAACACAGTGATTATAGTGATGTCGTTAGAACAGGAGAGCAATCCTAGCACTCCAATGAGCAGAGGAGTCTGTGTCTGTACCTGGGGGGCCTGTTAGGGGGTAAGACGGGTCTCGGGGGGCGAGGGGGTCTCTCTGGACGTCCGGCGTCCCTGTCTCCCTCTGTAGGAGTGTCAGCGGTGAAGCCCAGGCCGCCAGAGGCGCTGCTTCCTGTCGAGGTGTTCCTGCGATGCGTGAGGTCGGACAGGCTGGAGGAGCAGGAGTGCTCGGTGCTGTAGCCTGCGGGGACACAAGAAGACATCAGAGGAGACACAAGAAGACATCAGAGGTTATCAGAGGAACAGCTGAAGGCCACTTTGTGTATATAACTTAAAGGCACTTTTCTGGAATATAAAGAGACTTCAACATGGAGGCCGGATGAAGGAACTGCTGGTGAATGTTGTACCTGAGATTTTGCTGTGCTGGCTGGCGTAGCTGGAGTTACGAGAGTGACCAGACTGGAAGACTTCTGCAGAACCGGACTGGTTCACTTCTGATTCTTCGAGGAGACCTGAAGGCACCAAAAGAAGAAAACAACACTGTTACCACCTCATGCATGTATTTATTTTGAGACAGTCTTTGTTTACTTTCACAGTAGATTGCAACCACGTCTGTTTTCACTAACTGCTTTTGTAAACTAACTTTCGTTTGTGTCTCGTGGCTGGACGCGTTTCAGACAGATTTGTGAAGCAGACGCTCGGCTGCTCTGAACGACTTCAGCCTTTCAAGCTGTTTTCCAAGTTGGAACAAAAACTGTTTTCTTTTTTTGTATTTTAATTCAAACTGAACAGATCCTAAACATCGCCAGCTAGTTTAACATGCGAGGGAAATCTTCTCAAAAAGATTTTTTTTTTAGAAGTTCTTCCAGGAAGTTTCGGCTCTGAGTGAAAACACATCTGGATGAGATGTTGGGCCAAGATCTTAAAGTCTGGAGTCCAGACTCAGGACCACTTTGATGTTTCATGCTTCTCTTAATCTCATGTGTTTTTCACATGATTGTACTGACGTGTCATCCAGTCATCCAGGTCATGGTATCAGAGTAAGGGTTAAATCAGCAGCGACGGGTCTGAAGAGTTCAGAACTGAAGAAGCTTCTTGGATGAGAAGTGAAACGAATCTAAACCAAGTCCAGTTGCTGCCGATTTAACCCTTACTCGGATAGGATGAATAAGGCATAAAAAAGGATATTGTTTGATGTGTTCTCAGTATAAAGTTTGTCTCAAATCTGTTTGGACCTCAAACTTTACTGTACTGAGAAACAGGGTTGGGATTCAGTACCATTTTATTGATTCTGTATCTGGTAGCAGATCTGCTTATTAATAACACTTTAATGTGCAAATGAAAAAGAGTTATAAAACTAAAACGGGGTTGGTAGCGTTTTCAAACGTCTCCGTTTTAAGGCCTCAAAAACACCAGAAGTGTGTGAACGCTAGGTGTAAGCGTAGCAAAAGTTATACGCTTTAAAACGAAAATGTTTTAGTGTGGATGTAGACTTAATCTTACAAACCTTGGCAGCTTCAAAACAAAAATGATTTGGTTATTTTTCCTTCATGAAACAGATTCTTTCATCTCTGCATGCCCTCCACATTTCCCCCCTGGTCATGTACTATATGACCCGTTGCATTGGTTCTGCGTGCACCCAGGGGGATGCACCCCTCAGTTTGGGCACCATCATTTTGAGTGAAAGAGAAGCCCCTTTTTCTCTACTTTCTCTGGTCATGTAGCACCAATTTCAAATATATTT
>CAKAOI010033891.1:28577-64957 GCA_916701655.1 Sebastiscus albofasciatus
TTTGATGTGTTCTCAGTATAAAGTTTGTCTCAAATCTGTTTGGACCTCAAACTTTACTGTACTGAGAAACAGGGTTGGGATTCAGTACCATTTTATTGATTCTGTATCTGGTAGCAGATCTGCTTATTAATAACACTTTAATGTGCAAATGAAAAATTAAAAATGCAAGTTAAATTTGCAATTTGAAAAAGTTAAAAGATAAAAACTGCCAGAGTTTTTAGACTCAGAATTCTTGAGTGCAAGAAAGGTTTTGTAATATTTTCTATATGACTGATGTGTTTGTTTAATGTATAGAAATATATATATATCATTTCTTCCCGTCTGTCCATCTTGTACACGTTCTGTCTAATAAGGCTACATCCACACTAATATGTTTTCATTATAAAACGGTGTTTTAAAACGATTCTACGAATGAAAGCGATTGTAACTTGTCATCCAGGTTGCAAATGAACCACTGGTGGTCGAGGCTGACGTCGTTTGTTCACTTAACGTGATGGAGTGTGACGAATCAGAGAAGGACACGTCATGACTGATAAGACCCGATCAAGAAGCCAACGTGGGTGACCAAGTCATCATTTCTGTCTGTTCAGACTAAAACGCAACCGCAGAGTTATAAAACTAAAACGGGGTTGGTAGCGTTTTCAAACGTCTCCGTTTTAAGGCCTCAAAAACACCAGAAGTGTGTGAACGCTAGGTGTAAGCGTAGCAAAAGTTATACGCTTTAAAACGAAAATGTTTTAGTGTGGATGTAGACTTAATCTTACAAACCTTGGCAGCTTCAAAACAAAAATGATTTGGTTATTTTTCCTTCATGAAACAGATTCTTTCATCTCTGCATGCCCTCCACATTTCCCCCCTGGTCATGTACTATATGACCCGTTGCATTGGTTCTGCGTGCACCCAGGGGGATGCACCCCTCAGTTTGGGCACCATCATTTTGAGTGAAAGAGAAGCCCCTTTTTCTCTACTTTCTCTGGTCATGTAGCACCAATTTCAAATATATTTACATCTTTCGACTGTACAGACAGCCTAGTTTTATGAACAGACCATCTTTCCAGTGGTGAAACACTTCTTTAAGGAAACTGGGTATTTTGCCAGTTCAGAACCAGATCCAAAATGTAACCTTCTCTCAGAGTACAACCCCGACTAAAAGAGTCCTTTTCAGGTCCAAGTGTTTCTGCCCAGACGTGAGTCGTACCTGAGCTGATGATGGAGGGTCGAGGCTTGGCGGCTCGGCCCAGAGAAACCCCTCCAGCCGGCCCGGGCTCGGCGGTTCCCTCCCCCTTACAGTCCAGCTGCAGGGTGTGTTCTCGTCCGGGGATGGAGATGGACTTTGCTGTGCTGGGAGGCCTGCAAGAAAAATAAAGAAAAACACAACTTATCAGTCTGGAACAGATTAAACGAGCACAGAGCTGCTTAGCTTGGCACGCTCACAGAACATTCATTTCACTGACCGCGGGGAAACTGAGTCACTGAGGCAACAAAGGACGGAGGAGCACAAATATTATATAAGGGTTTAACAATCTGGTTAAAAGGTTACAAATGCACATAAACACCATTTAATATATGCAGAACTCCTCCAACACATATGTCAACTTGTTTTGACAAACAAGTCCACAAACGACATCATTTTGAAACCTCGGAGCACACCAGGGAGATGCATTATATTTTGATAACGTTTCAGTAAAGTGTATTTGTCCATAAAGAGTATTAATATATTGAAAATGTTATAACACTTTACCTTTTTGTCATTTGTTTTATAAAATGGAAGGGATTCTCATTACTGAGTGTTACAGATTTAATGTAGAAGATATCTGCAGTTTATCAAGTTTGAAATGTTTGATTTGGTTTAGATTTAACCAGATTTAAGTCCACAAATTCAGTGTTTTTAACTTTAACGTTGCTGAAAGACACAGACACGGTTGCAAAATACCAAAACAAAACGGGAAAAAAAACACCCAAAACTTAAAAGAATGATGTCAAGTTTAACCCGGTGAGACTGACAACCCCACGTTAGAGTATTAAAGCATCTAAGATATTAGAAATGACTTAATCTAAATGTATTTAAACAGACATTTCAGTCCCAGTCTGAGCTTTGTCGAGTCAAAATGTTTAAAAAGAACTCATGTTGAGACCAAAAGGCTGATGTGACAGAGGCTCTGTGATGAATAATGTGCAGTTAATCATTCAACCTCTATATAGAAATCACTGTGACATGAAGACAGAACCAAAAACTCACGTTTTAAAACACGGATCTCCAGACAGGAGGGTCATCCCGATGATCACCTGTAATAAACAGAAAAAGAGATATTTTACCACACATTTTTAACACTTTTTCAGGAACAAATGCCTGTTGTACTGCCACATGAAGAGGTGTTATTAAAAAGGGGTTAGTTCTCCTATTTTATCTCTGATCTAACATTAACAAAATGATGGAATCATTTTCCGTGGTTGTGAAATAGCTTCCTTTGTAGTGCATCATGTTCTTTCCCCTTCCTGTCTTCCTGCACGCAGCAGTTAATCAGCAAACTGTATATCACAGCACTATTTCTGTCTTTATCACAGGGGGAGGAAGTACTCAGATCTTTTACTCAAGTAAAAGTAGCAATACTACAGTGTAAAAATACTCTGTTACAAGTAAAAGTCCTGCATTCAATAGTTGAGTTGGGCTGCAGTTTGCCATGTTATGATTTTAACATATTGTTTTATGCTAAATGCAGTACCTGTGAGAGTTTCTGGACTATATTAGTCATTGCTTTGTGTTGTTAATTGATTTACAATAATAAATATATACATACATTTGCATAAAGCAGCATATTTGTCCACTCCCAAGTTGATAAGAGCATTAAATATTTGACAAATCTCCCTTTAAGGTACATTTTGAACAGATAAAAAATGTGCAATCAATTACAATTAACTGATTAGATTCCTTTATACACTGCTGGGTAGTTTAATCTATAATAATACATCATAATTTATATTTTGTATTAATAATCTTAACCTGTAAAGTAACTAAAGCTGTCAAAATGCATGTAGTGGAGAAAAAATATATAATAATTTCCTTCTAAATGTAGACGAGTAGAAGCTGAAAGTAGCATAAAATAGAGATACTCAAGTAAAGTACAAGTACTTTGAAACAGTACTTGAGTAAATGTACTCAGTTACATTCCACCACTGCAGGAGGATAATCAAAACATGATCACAATCAGCTCAGTTAACAGAAACAAGTCTGAAAATAAAAGATTACAAATGTAAAGCTTTAAAGTCGAAACTCCAGAAATGACTTAAGTGTATGTTTATTATTGAGAAGCAACGATGAACATGTTTCGACTCTGACCAGTGTGTCGGCTGCTTGAGCAATAATAAAAACTAAATTCCCACTAAGCTCTCTGACGTCTGAGTTACGCAGACAACATGAAGTCTTCCAGAGGAATGAGATGACAGAAATACTCGTGACTCGTCTCGGCTCTTTGTTTGTTCAGAGCAGCAGTTAGAGAGGATGAACTCTGGGCGGCGCTGCAGAGCCTCCTTCACCCACACAGACACTAAAACTGACTCAGCTGCAGGTTAACAGCTTTCTGCTCAGCACTGAGTAATACATGGGGAGTTTTCAGGGCTGCAAGTATTTTAAATTAATCTGCAGATTCTTTTCTCAATAAATTGATTGATCATTTGGTCTATATAATGTCACAAAGTTGTGAATTTCCTGAAGGTGTCGTCTTTAAATAGCTTTTTTTTTGTCAAACCAGCAGTCCAAAACCAAAAGATATTCAGTTTACTATCATATAAGACAAGAGAAGCTGGAACTTGGAAGACAAGTAATTGTTTAATTCTATAGATCGGCTAATTAATTCATATCTTGAGGTGATTTATATCAAAATGCATCCTGATAGTTGCATCCTACAGTAAGTGGACTTTGTACAGTACAGATTAAAGGATTAGTTTACAGCATGTTTTATTATCTAGAATAAAATAAATAGATAACATTAAAACAAACAGGTGAACAAGAGACAACACAAAGGTAAAGCTGCCTCTAAAGAGACGTGACATGTCTCTTGATCAAAATAAAATTAATCAGCAGCTATTTTGATAATTGATTAATAGTCTCCGTCAGTTTTTAAGCAAAAGTGGTAAATATGATCTGGTTCCAGGTTCTTCATTATCAGGATTTTATGCTTTTATCTTTCATATATATGATAGTAAATTCAATATCTTTGGGTTTTTGGACTGTTGGTCGGAAAAAACAAGACATGTGTTGGGTTCTCTGACATCTTTTCACTATTTGTCAACATTTTATAAATTAAATCATTAATCGAGAAAACAATCTGTAGATTACTTAATAACAAAAACAATCATTAGTTGCAGCTCTATTTACATTTACAGTTTTTTTTAATGTGCTTTCATTTTAAACTGTGCTTGAAAACTAGACTTTTCATGACATAACAGAATTAAAATTAACAAAATTAATCAGTGTAAGTTGTAACTAGACCATGTTCACCATGTTCACATCGTTGTTTTAAAACAAAGACACATTAAAAGGTAAAAAGGTTAAAAGAAATCAAGTCAATAGTCAATAAAATGTCTGAAAATGGTTGAAAATGCTCGTCAGAATATCCTGGAACCCAACGTGATGAACTTTAAATATTCACTTCACTATCATTTAAGACAAAGAAAAGCAGCAAATCCTCTCAACTGAGAAACTGGAACTACAGCAGAGAACGTTTACAAAAGAAGATCGGCAAACTGATTAATGGACAACTCGTTTCATCTCTAGATGGAACTGAAATATATTTTCATTTCGACACACATCCTCAGCTTTACATAACAAAGGGACAGCTGATCTTCTACCTTTCAACTCTGGTTGCTTCTGACTGAATTTGTGGCGTGGAAGCAATCAATGAAAAGGTCGAATGTCAAAGGTCAAAGTCTCAGAGTTAATGATCAAGCTTGCTGCAGGCATACAATTTATGACACAATTAAAGTCTTGTTTATTATACCGTGAGGCCACATGAATCCCTCCCTATTATAAAGACATATTTGAGAGAACACGTCCTTGCCTTCAGTATGGAGTTGTCCTGCCGTGTGTTCTTGGTGTCGTATCCCTCCAGCAGACAGCAGCGCACGGTGGAGCCAGAACCAGCAAACTCCGCCATGTTGAGGTCTGTGAAGCCCAGCTGAGGAAGAAGAAGAAGAAGAAGAGGACGAGTTAATTCTAGATTCACTGGCACAAATAGATTTCTGCGACACCCATCACTTAGCACACCGAGCTAAAGAAGTCACAAGCTTCTTTAGTTTGAATATATGACAGGGTGCAAAAACCACACGTCAATCTTAACGCACCTCAAAGAGCTGATAACATCCTGCAGTGAGCAGGTGAACGCTAGTTAGCATGTGGTGATTTAACTTGTTTCAGTCTGTGACCTCAATTAATGAAAACATGAAAGGAAGACCAGAGGAAGACTAATGTCGGTCCCCCTTTTGGGAACGACTCCTCTGAATCTGGGGCACACCTAACAGGTAAAATCGCCATTTCTCTCCCCCTCTGGGAAGCTAGTGAGACAGGGAGTCTCCCTGCAAGATTTGTGGGTTCACTTCTGCATGTTTTGGTCCAGGTACCATCTTTCTCTCTCCAGTTTATTCATCCTCCCAAAATATATTGAAAAGCTTCAATACCTCGTTAGAAAATATGTATCTATGAGAGAAAATAGTGAAGGAGGGAGAGAGAGAGAGAGGGCGAGCATAAAAGCACAAAAGCATAACTAAACCAAAACAATAACAACTTTACTCAGTCTGTATTTCATTGTGGTTACTTACTAAATAAAAAGAAACATACAGATAAAACTAAAAGCTGCATTACCTCGTTAGAGAATAAGCGATAGAAATAGTGAAAGAGAGAGAAGGCAGAGAAAAGAGAGTATAAAAATAAACAAAATACGAAATGGCTGTATTAAAATGACGAGAAAATGGCCATGATATGTATAACATCTTATGTGTATTTATATTATTCTTATGGGAACAATCTGGGTACTTTTTTTAATTAACAATTCCACAAATAAAACAGACTTCTATTCCATTTATTTCAATTAATAAAGATCAATGTTCTTTAGGATAAGCTGGCATGTATACCGACTGGGACAGGTGTTACTAATCAGAACGAATCTATCTAATCTTAAACCACCTGACGATCAATCGTGTCGTGAACCCAACTTCCCATGTCTAAAATATGACCTCAATGTTTAATTTGAAGGCCCCATCATGATATAAGTATGTGACACTTGCTGAACATTTCTGCCGGGTTCAGACTACACAATATTTGTTGTCTGTTATGATGGTCACTGTGTCAGATTAGGTGATTTACAGAGTCATACATTCTTGTGTCTCAGCCGAGAGACATGACAAATGACTACACGTTGGTCCCCGACCGATCGAAGCTTCGGGAGGAAGGATCTAGGAACCGACTTCCGGGAACAAGAACGTAAACAGACAATGCCGTTGTCTAGGATACTGGCTGTGTTGTGTTCGGAAAAGCCTTTCCTCCTCTGTCCACTATGACACTACACGGGATAAAATGAAGCTTATCGCATCCTGGCGGTCGTTCCCGATCCAACATCTGCCAGGTCGGGCTGATATTGTGTCGTCTGAAACCTGGCATTAGAGATCCACAGGGGTAATTAATAACATTACCCTGGTATTGTGCATGCTGGCTCACTGGAATGGCTGTAACAAACTAAATAGAACGGGACCTTAATTATCAATTACTCCTGTGTTTACTCTGCTATGACATGTCAACATGGCTCATTGCTACATACTGATAAGAACTCTGCTTACACGACCTTTACCTCAAAAACAAACCTCAGAGCTTCTTGCTCGTGTGGAAACTGCCTTTGTCTGAAGTGCGTTCGTGATTGTTATTTTAAATCTCAAGCTTAAGGTTCCCCATTCTTCATTCTCCAGGTTTCCCTGTTCTTGAGGAGCTTCTGTTTTCATAGGTGTGTATTTAAAGGAAGCCAACTTCTAAGGAGGGAAGCTGTGTATATTTAGCCGAAAGGAAACCTAAATGGAGAAACGGGCGAAAACAGAGGAAACGGTTCCTGTCGGGCAACAACGGATCAACATGAGTGCATCTTTATGAGGGCTTTGACCTTGTAAATTCATTCACGGAGACGTGACTCATTCGTCAGGAGCTCGTACAGTTACGGGTAGAGAGGTGTCGGCAGGATGTTTTGCAGATTCCGGGCAAATGTGAATGTAAGGAGGACAAGTTTTTGATTTATTGTCACGCCCTGCTAGTGGCATCCTCGTCAAAGTGCTGTGAGAAATGCTAATATTTACACGATGTGGCATTAAGGTTTACAGAGAGCTCATCTGTAACTGTTTCTATGTGAGCGTGAGAGGTGAAGCGACCGACAGCTCTTACCTTCGTGTATGCTTTTCCTCCTTTGAGTTCCTGCAGGGGGAAAACAGGAAGACAGTAATGAACCCGGTGATCCAACTGATCCAACTTTATATTACAGAGGCCTCCAATTACAGGGCTCCCGGCGAGAGAGCTGAAATTACAGGCTGAGACCACACTCGTGGATCCTTAAGACCGAGGCAGCGTTCGCGTGGGAGATTTCAGCATCGAGACTGCACCGAAATATCCTGGAGACATTTCTGTGAGAACGTCTCCAAACATCTCAAAACAGTCTGTACAAGGTTGTTAGTGGATGCAGTTCTGCATGTCTGGGTATCCATACAGGAGTTCTAACACCAAAATTATACTGATTTTAGTACCTTAAAGGAACATCTTTCTGTTTCTACAAAACCCAATAAGCATTGATTTGGTGATTAGCAGGTGAAAAGACATCAACACATCCAGGTTTAAACTGGGAAAATTTGGTTAAAATGAGAAAAAATAATGGACTCGATAGAGGAAATGCTCCACCCACTGACGTTCTCTGTGCATCGTCCGATGTTTTCTAGTATCGAGACACCTCATCATGCATCACAGCTCACAGATCACAGCTGCATTTGTTGCCCAATCTACTTTTTATTTCAGAACTGCCCAGTGTTCGGTGATGACGATGGATGGGTAATATGACTGACTCACAGCAGGATATACAGTAATGACAGCATGCAAATAAAACAAGTCTACAACCGCATGACTGAAAAGGCAGTTACGTTAGAAAAAAAATGTCTGAAAAATGTCAGAAAAAAAGGTCGACAAATATCCGAAAAAGTTTGGATAAATGTAAAAAAAATTTTTTTAAAAAAAGTCTGATAAATGTCCGAAAAAAATCTGAAAAATTTTGAAAAAAAGGCCTAAAAAAGTCCGAAAAATGTCGGATAAATCTCAGAAAAAAGTCTGAAAAAAATCCCCAAAATGTCGGATAAATGTCCAAAAAAAGCCAGAAAAATGCTGACAAATATCGAATAAATATCCAAAATATGCCTGAAAAAAAGCCTGAAGAAAGGCAGAAGAAAAGTCCGACATGTCCGAAAAAAAGTCCAAAATATTGTCCAAAAAACGTCTGAAAAATGTCCGACAAATGTCTGACAACTGAACTTTTTAAGACTGCATTGATCTAGTTAATCTCGAGTCATACCTTTCTGACTGACACCCTGCAGACAGACGGATCCAGGACGCCCGTGTGGGGGTTGGCGCTCATTTTGGACACAAAGGTGAACCTCTTCCTCCAGCGAACACAGTTCTCGTGAACCTCCTGTCTGTACGGGGAAATAAAAACACAGCAGGAGCTCATAAATCTCTGTGATGAACACTTTGGTATTCTGTATTATTGTGCTTCCAATGCATTATTCATTTCAAAATGCCTTTCTATTCCTGCTTACTCCTCACTTCTTGAGCCGCAGACTTTGGGTTAATGATCGTATGAATCATGTTTCTATTCGCTGAGGCAATAAAACTGACAATGACACAAACGTTTTATGCTAAATGGCAGCAACCTAAAGTGTGTATTTATTCATAGATCAGCTAGTCATTAATCCCAAACGTTCTCAAGACTTGGAAAGTTATCATTTTGATTTGTTATAGACTTCAGAACTACACGTTTTTTCCAGTTATGTCATCCCCGTCTCACAGCCTCCTGACCAGTGAGTCCACTGAGAATCAGATTTATCAGAGAAACACTGAAAAAAAAACATGTTGTGTGAGCAAGTTTTTCCAAAACTAACATATTTACAGAGCTGACTCCCATGGCTTCTGACTCTGATGACACTTTGAGCTCAACTTAGCTGATTCTTTCACTGATTTTGATGTAGATATTTTGTTGTTGAGGATGGTGAACTGGTGACGTTTGTATGTAATCTAGTTTGTTTCTCTGAATTTTTCCCCCTGCTTAACTGACAAGAAACACTGTCAAGGAAACGGTGCACAATGGTCAAAAGACTTCTGTGAAAACAAAGTTTGCGTAGTCAGAAAATGCCTTTAAGTATCCATACATCCTGATTCCTGGCTGACGGACGGGTGGGAACGAAGCAGTAGCTGTAAAAACAGACGGGGTCACTGATCTGTTTGTTTCTGAAAACAAAAGCTGACTAGAGAAAAAAAAATGTGGTAGAAACACTGAAGCATGCAGCGAGAAGAGGAAGAATGTAGATTAGTCAGACATCCTGATTTGTCTGCATATACTAAAAAAGGATTATCTTATCTCTCTTATCTTGTTTAATATCTCACTTGGGACATGATGTGTTGTTAAAACAAGATTCCCATCCAAATCTGATTCCCTGCAGCCCGATATGTCATCTGTAAAATCAGACAACACTCTGAAACAACTGGTCAATATATCGATTAGTGGATCGACAGAAAAATACCCCTGAACTATTTTGACGACTGAGAACTTTCCAGCTTTTGTTGTCTTGTGAAATAGTTAACTGCATGTTTTTGGATTTTGCACTTTTGTTTTAACTAAACAAGTAATTTAAAGACGTCACTTAAAGGGACTGTTTGTAACTTCTTACACGCATAAATCACCTGGGTCAGTGTCCCATGTGGCTACGCTGTTCAGACTCAGACTCCAACACAAACTACACGGAAGCACCAAAACCTCTTGGTTGTATCTAGTGAAGTCCGTCTGTTAAACAGTGTTGGCCGCGGTCGGAGGACGCGGGGGAGACCGTAGCTTTGGTCTCCAGGGCTGGAGTCTCTGCTGTACTCTGCTCCTCTGCTTGCCTTCACTCAGCTCGCTCCACTCTCACGTGCATGCGCGCACACTACACACTACCAGAAGAGTTAGTTTAGCTCTGAGAATATCTAGTGAATGTTCAGTGGACGTTTGTGCAGAAATAACTGCTGCAGCTCCTCCAGACCAACAGAGGTTTCCCATTTCTTGTGAAGTGACGGAGCTCCGCAGCAAAAAACGTTATCATCTCCGACCAAAACTCCGGTGTCTCCCCCGTTCCCTCCGGCCGCGGTCGGGAGGCTGAAGCGGCAAAAGCCAACACTAGTATCAGCATTGATTCATGGAGAGACCTTCGTCTGGTCAGCTAACATTACTGCCAAGCAGCTGAAATATAGAGTGATATTGTGGTTTTAGTAAGTAAAGCTATTATAATTCATCTGGAGGGGGACATGAAATGTGTGCTGAGGAAAAGTCCAATAAAGTCCATTATTTCCTTTTGAAATCATTGATGTTTACACCAAATGTAATGGCAACTGAGTCAAATGTTCTTCAGATGTAACCGTCTGGACCGAAGTGGTGGACGCTGCCATCCACAGAGCCACGTCACAGCGAGCAGAAGTTGTTCTACGGAGTTATTTGTAGTTAATTATGAACGTCTCTGGTGCTAAAACAGGGAGACGTCCAAAAAAACTGTTTTAAGTTGTACTCTTAAAAAGCTACATACCAATTATGGTGACAAAAATTACTACAAACTCCTTACAGTTCATTATGAGAATCTACGCTGTTCTGTGAGCGACCATCATTTCAGTTAAATACCATCCTGTTAAAGAGCACCATAATTTGTTCGAGTGGTCTGTCAATCAAAAGTGAAAGCAAAAAAAAGTCTTGTTTTTCTCCTCTTAAAAAGGCAATCAGCTCATTTAGGAACTTTCTTTGGATTCTTCTTCTTCACAACAACACGCGGAGTTTCTGGAGTCACTTAAACTGCCTGACGCCGTCTTAATTCCCAGACATATAAATCACACGGAGCTCCATGGTGGGACTGGATTTCAAAATCGAAGGTCCTGAGGTTTCTCCTATTTTTGGTTACGTATTTCCTTATCCGACGAGAGTGTCATAAAGGACAGAGGGTGTCGTATCTTGTACACATTGTAAAGACCCCCGAGGCACATTTGTGAAAAAGGTCTACCCATTAGATTTAAGTATTTAGCCTGATGGTAGTGGCAGCGTCATGGGATCAGCAAAAACATTAAGATGCATCCTCTGGGGAACATTAAAACACACAAAGAATTTAATGGCAATCTGGACTAAAGTTGTTGAGATATGATCTGGAACAAAGTGTCGGAGAGATCGACTCATTAATTAATTACGGTGGCACAATTATTTAATTAATCAACTAATGGATTAGTCGACTTTTCTGTTTGAATCTCAGTTTTGATTCAGTTTTATTTTATTACGTTTACTTTCAGTCGTTTTGATTCATTTTAAATCAGTGTAAAAGAGGCAGTTTGAGTTATCGTGTGAGACAGAAGGTGCTAATGACACATGTACAACAACAACACACACACGCTCTATAGTGGAAACTAGCAGCAGCTGCTCCTCACACTCCCATCCCCCATCACCTCCATTATCCACCATCTCTCACAACGTGTTGTGTGATTTCTAACACTCATCTTCTCTTCTCTCTCTCTCTCTTTGACCACTTTAATCATGTTTAACAGTATCCTGAGCAAACACCTTTACTGGGAAATATTAGGTTAAGCTGCTTTGCTTTGGTTGTACAATGAAGCCTCATATAATGTACAGATTTTACAACTAAAACTCTGTTTACTTATGATTTTCACATCAAATTAAGCATATTTGGGCCCCGTCTACTTAAGATATACACCGGTTACGATTTCTGATATTTCGAGACATAATAACTAATCGAATATTTGTAAAACTAGCTGATATATTATTAACCCCTGATGTCCCTACCATCCTCGCACACCTTGCGTAGCAGCAATTTGTTGTGACAGCACATGCTATAAATAGCAGCCTAGCAATCTACTGCACCTGTGTGGAGCGTGTTCTCCAAGCAGACAGTATGAACCGAACTACCAAGCGTCCCTGGTGTCCACAGCTGTTCGTGCACACGTCCGTTCAGGAGTATAATGGTACGTGTCCACAGGGGCATTTTTTATCGCGAGGGATCACGTTGCTTCCCAGCGTTGGATGCTTGATGGGCTGCCACTAGACACAAGGCCCCTGATTGGACGAAGGCTTTCCCTTGTGGGCTGCTTCTCTTCAGCTTTCAAACTGGAACCAACATGGCGGCTCTTTTAGACACTTTCTTTATATCTTATATCACGAAAAATAGTTCACAGAAATGTGTTTCTGAAAATTGTTATCTGAGAAATAATCCCTGCAGGCGCTAAATCTGTCTTTATTTTAGTTTAAAAGTTTCTCAGGAGTTTCCAGAGGCGGCGAGTCGCGCCGGACGCCCCTGATTTGCATAAAGTAGCCTAGACTTCAACTCTATGCAAATGAGGAGCGGCCAACGTGAAGCCACATCTTTCGAATCGTGCCGCCACGCTACCACAATGCATTGCACGGCCGCTTACACAGAAACTGAATGGGAAGCGTGGAAAGGACGGAGGCTGTGGACACGTACCATAAACGAGGCTTAAGACGCCAAAGATATGCTGCAATGTGCCAGCAAAGGTGAAGCAGAAGAAGACTGCGAGCTAATAAACACGGATGTAAACAGAGCTGGATTCAAAACACTTAAGGTTTGCAAATGTTTTATGAGGAAGGAAATGACTCCTCAAGGTGGGTTTTGCACTTTATATAAACATGACTTTTGTTTGTTTACAAGAAAACTCCACAGGAAGTCCTTAAGCTAGAGTTTCTTCTACTAATATGAATCCATCCAAACAATATGAATTAAAGGTCTGGACCTGGCACATTCGAATGTGGATCCACAACAAAGAGATTAAAAAAACCAAAACCAAGTATGCATGTTGTAAATCTTCTTTACATCTGAATCCTAAACCAACTCTTTGAAGTAGAGTAGAAATACAAAATCACACATCCACTCTCTCAGCTCTTATCAGGACCCCCGTACGCTATTGGTCCTCCAGAGTGTAACGGGGAGCGCTCCCAGACCACATTCCTCAGTCCAGATGGCTTTGTTCAGACTCCATGGAAACCTCACACTCCTCAAATCCACCGCCGCTCTGTCAGCAGCTCAGAGGAGGAGGAGGAGGCGCTCACACCGACACTCTCTCTTTCAGCCTCGGACGCTTTTACAAGCCCTCCGCTCGCCGTTTGTTTTTAATCTCACCTGCAACCTTTGCATCTCTTCTTGTTCACTGTTTTTGTTCTCACGTGTTTTACTGTTTGTGCAGGAGGAGGCTGGGGCGTAGTGAAGCTATTCACAGAGAGCTTTACAAACTCTGACTTTTGCCTCCAACATGAGACTCACATTTAAGCTGTTTTTGTAATTGGTGTCAACCACAAAAACCTGCATGGAGTCACGCTGTTTCAGTTATGATCTGAACCAGATTAATATATCCGATACTGAATCAGATCCAGAGAGACAAGCAGCCTACGAAGGACCTACATAGAATTTGTCTGGTTACACCCAACGCCACAGAAAGAATTACAACACTTTTATGAAACAAAACACTGACCTTAAGAAAAACAAAAAGCAGAGGAGCTGTTTTACACAACAAAAGCCACAGACTTAACAAGCGAGGGAAATGTTTACGCCGTCTACGCTACCTACAGACAGAGGTCAGAGGACAGAGCAGGAGCTCTCAAAACCAAACCAGACTTCAATCAGAATTGGTTCGAATTTCAGCAAAGAAACACATGATTAGTTTTTGTTGGAGATACAAGAACATTGTGAGATTATGTGTAGTGTGATACAGATCTGGATCTACATGCAAAGTAAGAATCTCTTTCTCAGTCAGGAGTATTTGATCCTGTGCACCTGTTAGTAAGAATTAATGGTGCAGTAATTCTAGTTTAGATGTTTTGGAAGTTTAGAGGATGTATCTCTGTCACAAAGACACTTGACTCATCCAAAAATACGCCTAGATAGGATCAGCGCTGTGCAGACTCTCAGTGACAGTAGACAGACGATGGAGCCGCTCTCACTCCAGCTGAACGGAGCTCACATAAACAAGAGGACTGAGGGCCGGCATGATAACGCCTGCAGGAAAAAACGAACACAAAGGCCGTCGTTGTGCGTGTCCTCTTCCACTGCATTTGTCCCGCGGGCGAAACTTTGAACTTGTTCAACCGAATTAGAGAAAACTGCCTCAACCAAAACATAATTTCCGACAGCTGAAAATAGAGCAGAACCCGATGTTTCCCCCACACACACGCCATCCTGAAGCCGGAGGAATGGCAGCTCAGGGAAAAAGTAGGACTTCTTCTACAACATCGGAACCATCATCTACATTTAACTCATTGTCACGACTAAATGTTCACGAAAAAGGAAAGACGGCGTCCAAAATTGAGCTCGGTCTCAGAACCTCAAACCAAAACCAGAACCAGAGATCATAAAACGACAGAGAAGTCTGCCGGCAGACTGGTTTTCCCCCCAAAAGCCCGAAGAGTAATGCAATCTAATGTAAAACAGGCTCAAATTCCTAAATCATCAACAATTACACGCACACTAAAGTAAGGAGGCCAAGAGTCAGAGGCAAAAAAGAGAAGGAACAAAGTATTCCTGTGACTATATAACATCCAGAGTGGATTAGGGAAGTGGTAGGAAAGCAAAGAGGAGACGGAGAGCCGAGGAAGAGAGGATTTATTAGCTGAAAAAAACTCAGAGGAGCAAACATGGAGCAAGCAGAGGAGAGAGGAATGGGAGACGAGGTTTTAAAGAAAGAATATGAAGTCATTTAGATTATTCACAGGAAACATGGGAAGAGATGCAACAATGGTACCCAAAACAGAGGTTTTATGGTATGCGACATAACCGCGACACCACAAGGACACCCAGGATAGGAAGCACTTACTGAGAAAATAGATTTAAAACTGAACAAAGTTCTGCTTCTGAAACGTGTTGCTTTCTCCTCCGGCGCCCGGTATTTTATGGTATATTATTGTTTTATGGTCTTGCTTATGGTTTCAGAAAACTCTTTGGTCGTCTCTTTAGGTCGTTTCCAAGTTGCGGTCTTTAAATGTGATATTTTGTTTTAAGAAATGAGAGACAAAGTTTTAATTGGGAAGAGATAGAAAGAAGTTGATTTAAGATTATTTACAGGAAACATGGGAAGAGAAAAGATGCAACAATGGGACCCAAAACTGAGGTTTTATCCACAAGGACACCCAAGATATGAAGTACTTACTGAGGAAATGAGAAAATCGATTTAAAACTGAACAAGACAAAACAAAGTATCTGTACGGTCAGTCTGTGAATTTGTCAGTGGTCATGTCTATAATGTTAAATCCAGCGGTACACGTCCACCAGGTCCAGGAGGACGCGAGGGCAAAGACCGTGTATTGGCAAGACGTGAAAGTCAGTTGTTTGTTCTATTGCAACATCAGCGCCCAACAGCAGAGCTGCGCTTCCGCCATTTTGGACTGAAAGTGATGCCAGTAAAACGTCCGCCTAAAAAAGTGCCGTAAAAAAGTAAAACAAAACTATTTCTATTTTATTGTCATATTCTACAGAACTGGCCTGTGTTGGAACAATAAAACATTATACATATAATAAGCATTTTCAGTCCAAAATGGTGGCAGCGGCTCCCGGTTCTCTGCTCACCGTTTCAAACAGGAAACAACATGGCGGCCTGCTCGTAAACTTTCTGTTATTCCATCTAAACAATCCACCAAAATCTACTTCTGGAAACATTTTAAGCAAGAAATATGCGATGCCACTGCTGAATCTGGGTTCATTTTAGAACTAGATCGTCTAGTTTGACAGCTTGGTCCAAGTTTCGTGAACCGGACGCGTCCCGCTGGACGAGCTCATTTGCATGTTTTGCAAGGACAGTTCCCACCTTTTCGTTTTGAAAGAGCAACGGCCAATGAGGAAACTCCAACACTCAGCCGATCAGTCGTGTAACTTCATCACTCAGTCAGTCAGTGACAGACTTTTGCGTTCGTAGGGCTGATCCTCTGCTGTCCAGACAAAAAAAATTGGACTCTTCTGCTTCAGAAACTTGTTGCTTTCTCCTCTGGCGGCCGATTGTTTTATGGGATATTATTGTTTTATGGTTTCAGAAAGCTCTTGAGTCGTCTTTAAGCTGCTTTTTAGGTTGTTTCCAAGTTGTGTAATCCATTTCATGTTGTTCGTCTGTAAATCTGTGCAGTTGCAGCCCATCTCAACCAGAACGCACTTGAAAAAGATTGCTGATTTTACTTAATTTATTACTGAATTACTGATTACTCAGTTAGGCTTTCCTGGCTAAAAGATTATTTTATTTATTTATTTTTAAAAGGAAAATGAGAATTCACTGGGGTTTTTTTTTTAAATCAGAAAAACATTATCACTTTTGTTACATCAAAGAAATGTGAAACAAGAATTTGTTCACGAGTAACATTCACGATCTGTTTCTTCGTCCAGGAGAAATGTTTTTCGTTCTGACTCGTAGACTCATATTGATATCTACTAATCAGCGGTTCCTGCTCCTTGGAGGAAAACCTTACATAATAAATTAAAGTACATTTATCATGCTGAGCTGAAAGTTACTGGAACTGGAATCAGATTTGTTTTGACCTTCTCGCTGCTGCCAAAAAAATCTGCAATCTGGCAGGACGACAGGTTATTAAACTCTGTCCAGTAATCCAGCTGTTTCTGACTCCATGTTTCTTGTGTTTAAAAGTCTTGTTATGTAGGAAAACTGCATCTACATGAAGCAAACAAAGCTAATAAATCTTCTCCAGTATAAGTCGGACTGAAGAAGACAAACTGAAGTTGTGATTGCACCCTCAACAAATGTAAACATGAAGTCCCTGATCAGAGTTGCCCCCCACAGGACCCCAGCATGTGATGACTCAACATGTCAGCAATGCAGCAGTATGGGATGCTTATCTCCCATCCTGGCTGCGTGGCTCCTGGGGGCCCGCTGCAGAAACACAAACAGCAGCCGGGCCGGGCAAGGCAGGGCCGGGCCGGGTCGCATCGAGGGGCTCAGATAAACAGCGCAGAGAGCAGAGTGCTGAGGAAGCAGACAGATCCTGCAGAGGGGACGGTGACGTAAGGACGAACCAGGAGGGGCGAAGAGTCACAGAGGATGTTCTCGTACCCAGAAGGTCACAAGGTCGATCCTCGCAACCTTTAAAAAAACATCTGTTGTAGAGACCCTGGATCAGAGCTGCAGCGATTAATCCATTAGTTATCAACTATTAAATGAATCGCCAACTATTAGGATATTCGATTAATCAGTTTGAGTCATTTCTTAAGATGAAAAAAAGTCAAAATTGTCTGATTCCAGCTTCTTAAATGTGAATATTTTCTGGTTTCTTTACTCCTCTATGACAGTAAACTGAAGATCTTTGAGTTGTGGACAAAACAAGACATTTCTTGGGCTTTGGGAAACACTTTTCACCATTTTCTGACATTTTATAGACCAGACAACTAATCGATTAATCAAGAAAACAATCAACAGATTAATCAACAATGTAAATAATCGTTAGTCGCAGCCCTACCCTGGATAGATCACCAATCTGTCCCCTACCTGCTCCCTCGGGGGCGAATTCACGAAAGGATTACGCAGCGTTTGCAGCCGCTAAACCTGCACCAATAAGACAAAACCGTGCAAAGTATGAAATGCACCTCTAACTGTGCTGCCAACCAAATAGCGTCTCGGTGCTCCTGTGCCGTTTTACATGCATTTAAATGAAGTAACATGCACACATTTGGCGGCTTTTCTATGCAAATCAAAACTTCATAAAAATCTTGGAGAGAGAAGCTTGAACCATCAATTTCACAGGAAATCCCCCCTGTATGGAGGAAGAGACATTTTGATTACCTGGCCAGATACCAGAGGAATAATGTCCAAAACACCCACACACCCCAAACACACACACACCTCCCTTCACATCCCACCAAAGAGCTAACGGCTGGAAAAGTGAGATGAAAACAGGAAACAGCTGCTGAGAAGCCGCTCGTCCCGGTCGATTTCTAACTCTCCTCACAAAGTCCTTCCTTCCTTTTCTCTCGACTCTTCCCTTCGCTCTCTCTCACACGAGACAAATGTCCAACCAGGTGACAACGTTCTCTCACGGTAACACTCCTGAGCGCCAAAGCACTGCAGGTATATTTTGGTTGAAAAGGCCAATTCAATAACTTGATCTGAAAACAGAGATGGTTCCAGGGATGGTTTCCTGCTTGTGTTTCCACTCAACTCCCTGGCCGCGTCTCTCATGAGGCTGTTACCCAGGACACGTTCCTAAAACCACGATACAACCCCAATTCTCCATTTTTAATTGGATGATTCTTAGTAGATCCAACGGGGTGTTGGTGCAGAAGATGCTCATTTTTCTTTGTGTGATTTGTTGTACTGCAAATAATTTGTCTATTGGTTTGGTTTTGGACAAAAAACATTGATTGATCAATAATGAAAGTTCATTATTGATCAATCAATGTTTTTTGTCCAAAACCCAAAGAGAATTAATTTACAGAGAAAAAAAAAAGTAAAATCCTCAAATTTAAAAAGTCGGAACCAAATATTTTTTGTCATTTTACTTGATGAAGACTAACCGATTATAAAAAACAGTGCAGATTAATTTTCTGTCGAAAGAATAACTGATTAAAGAGGGGGTTAATCTGCATTCTTTTCCATTTTTTTTCAAATTGAAACGCCCACTCAGCCGTTAGCAAAAAAAAGCAGTGACGTAGGTTGCCACAGTAAGTTAATCAATAAGGTTATGAATAATGTGATCGCTAGCACTAGCTGAGTTAAAGTTAGCTGTGCTAAGTTTGGAAATAACTGAAGGGGTTAGCTCCGATTTTTTGAAGTAGGGTTGTATGTATACTCCCTCGTTCTGCGAGATAAAATTACTGCTTTTGTGAATGGAGTCTGGTGGCTTTGAAGAGAGCGATATAACAGCTTCAGTTCCCCGTCGGAAAAGGGCTGTCTGACGGCGAGGTTAAAGTGGACGGAAGCAGCAGAAAAAAACGTATTTTAGATACCTAAAAAAAAACAATATCAGTTTATATGCTTTATTTAGAATATTTTCACCGCTTTACCTCGCCATCAGACAGCCCTTTCCGACGGGGAACTCCAAAGCCACTAGACTCCATTCACAAAAACAGTAATTTTACCTCTCAGAACATAGGAGTTGCTGGTCTACCACTGCATCGATCGGTTAGTTTGTTTGTGTCACTGTGTGACTTTCGGATCTGAACTAACGTAACGTCCACAGCAGTACATTGCTTAGCTTCCGTCCCGATACTCCTGTCTGCTTCTCCAAATTGGGAGCACGCCATCTAAGTTACTGTACGTGACGTTAATACACTGACTATAAGGATGCATATATATACTGTACATGTAGCAGCGTCATCATGCAGAAACCTACGTCAGGTCACGCCGATAAGGTTTTTAGAATAGCATTTTGATGCAAAAACATACGTTTTTTGACCAAAATGTGAATGTTTGGTTTTGAATACATAAGGAACACCAGTGGGAAGCTACAGAATGATATAAAAACCTAAAAAAAAATAATAATAATACTAAACCCGTCCTTAAAATGACTTATTGTGTCAGTAGTGTGGAAAAAATGTGTCCGTATTCTTTAAAACTTTACTTTTAACAGTGTTGTTTGTCCATCACAGCCCATTATGGAGACACTGGGGAGGAAAACAAGGCTCTTACATCACTAATACCTGAGCTGCACCGTCTACAACCAAATGAGGCTAATGACCACTGTGCCGTCACCACCACAGGGGAACTGTGATTCTTCCACAGAGCTCGAAAGAATCAGACTGGTTCTTAGTAGATCCCATGAGAATATGGCACTTAAAAACAGTCAAAGGTAAGGCAGGTAAACAGGTAACTCCTTTGAGTCATCACCTTGTGAGCTGTGAACTAAAACTCAGAGCTCCTTCACAGTAACAGACAACACACACAAGCTGCTTATGACGCAAGATAAAACACCAGTGCGTTGTTTTTTCACTAAACTCAAATCCTGCCTCAATAACTGCTGAGAAATATCAACATATCCACTGTCTTATTTCCTAACGTTGGCAACCAGACACTCCAGAAAAGCAGCTTTAAATCTCACATACATCCCGACTACTGAACCTTCTGTCTGTGTGGAGCATCTGGTGCCGGCTGTAGGTGTTAAAGCACCAACATAACGAGTCCACGTTGTATGTGCAAATCTACTCGCCAATGCATCTGTTTCTGATATATATTGTGCAGCAGTCAAAGTCCGCGTGCCAACTGGACACTTAACACCCAGTGGGGCAAGTACAGAGGTACAGTGTCCCAGAACAAAGTCAACAATCATGCAATGGGACATCATGTAACAGTGGCGTTGGCTGGAGACCTTTGTTGCATGTCATGACGTCCTCTCTACCAACGCTGCCATGGACATATTTAGGGAAACAACAAATCAATGAGAACACGAAGATGAAGACTCACTTAAAAACCTCAACTACAACAATTCAAACCAGTCAAGTGTTGGACGGCGCCTGACAACACACAGTCAGGAAGCTCTGAACCAACTCCACCCAAAAGGTTCCTGGTACTTTAGAGGGTCCTAAGAACTACATCCTGACACTCTAACACAGACCTGTGAACAACAACATGACACGACACTGGACGAGTCAGAATCAGTGTCAGATTTTAATTATATACAAATAAGACCACATAAAGAAGCTCTCCAAGTAGTAGTCCTAAGTATTATTAGTCATATTAAAAGGGAAGTTCCAGTGTTTTTACAACCTGTCAGGTAACCTTTTTGTAGTTTTGTCTATTGTTCATGTTAGTTATAACAAGTTACTCCTTAACTATATTGTGGAAACTCAAGAAAATGCGCAGGTGACACCACTAGAAACAGCTTTACAACAGTGACCATTAGATACCAATTTACAGACTTAGTGATTGCACTAGTTTAACATATTTATATAAATACATATAGACATATAAACATCATGTATTAATATGGACTTTTGGGCTGAAAGAGCTCCAAAAATACAACAACGACATTGACAATGTGTCATTTAGATGCATTTCCGACACTCAAGAAAAATTAAAACGGCAAAACAATATCATCTCAAGGTCCATTTAGTAGCTGCAGTAGGGAGTTTGTTCAGTTATTATTGAATTGTACCATTTTTCTGAGCACTTTAAGGACTTTAAGGATTGTTTGTCAACTATGTTTCCAAGGAAAGTCTTAAGTTTTCAGTGGAAGTACCGGAGTTTCGTCTCTTTGCAGATGTGAAGTGCTCATTCTAATTTAACGAAAACAAAACGATTCTTAGTTGCAGGTGATTATACATTAATGAAAATATAGTTGAATGAATATTATATTCCATTTCTGCTGTTCCTTTAAGAGCTAAAGTTTGTTTCAGTAATGAGTGTGTTCTCCATTATGAATCATCGACTGAGGTTTTGAAAAATGTCATAAAACAAACCAGACTTTGGCTTTCAGTGAACCCAAACTTTGGACTTCACTGTATTGTAAAACCTTTTTGGTAATGAACACCTCATTTGACCCCGTAATACCCCATGATGACGCTATGTATCTGTATATGTGTGAGTACAGTATGTATGTGGTTAAAGCCTCTGACTGAACATGGTGCGTGTATTCCCGCACTGCTGAGGTTAAATCACTATCTGAACAGGAAATGAACACAATCTGTCCACGTTGCCACGTCAGAAGCACTCGCTGCAGCCTCTCAAAGCTCAAAGACTTTACTTCTTCTTCTCTGTACTCCATCACACCCTCCTCTCAGGTGTCTTTAACCTCTAACTGCACCAATATTCCTGCTTTTTCTTGACCTTTAAAAGTACAAAAATCCTCCCTAACTTCTCCCCCTCGGCTCCTATTCCCATGTCCAATGTCTCATCGCACCTAGAATCAGGTTGTTGTGGTCGTGTCTTCACCCTGTTTACGGTTGGCTTCATGCAGTGTTGGTGCTCTGGCAGAAACACGGGCTAAATGTCTAAAATGTAAGCTTTAAATGTCAAATGAAAAACGAGAGATAGCAGATAAAACCTGAACTCGTGCACCACTGAAAATGTCTTCCTGCCAAAATGAGGATGGAGACCACATGGTTTCTAAAGCTGCACACAGTGAGAAAACGTTGGCTGCTTTCACTGTAAAGCTGACTGGATGTAGTGGATGTTCACCAACACTCATACCACAGCCAGGATTACACTAAGGAACTGGAAAACTACAAGCTCACCTTATTATAAGGACGGGATCAAACTCAAGATTTGAACTCTATCAAGTTCTGAGAAGAAAACTGAACAAGCACGAAGGGTATTTATGTAACACTTCTTTTGCCTTCATTGGCTCCTCTTCGTGTTCGCCGAGTCCAATTGTCAAAAATGCACTGTCCCGTTTTATGTAATATCTCTAAAACTGTAAAACCACAACTTGGACAAAACACAAAAGGCCTTCTGTCTGCTCATTATATCATCTAAAACGAGACAACTGCGTCTTAATCAGGTTCTTCTATTTTCTCAGACTGGATATCGGTCGCCAAGATGCAGTACCGAAACCTTATTTTGTATAAGTTTGTCCTTTTAGATGCCAAAACATGCCAACATGGTATAGCTATGAGCGGTGTATGAAAACAGCCTGCATCCTAATATAACATCTCCACCATGCATGATTGCATCTTGTGGTTAATTCTTGAGGACGTGTACGACCGGCGCTCTGATGGAACGGGTTTAAGAATCCATCAGGGTGCCAAAACTGATGAGGAAACACATAAATATGATTTTGTGCAGCAGCTGAGCCTGATAACTGATGGCAGATATCGGTCTGCATGGTCACATCATGTGATCCTCTGTGTGTTCCAGCCAGACTTGGAGCCAGCAGGGACTCTGGGAGGGTTTTCATGTGGTGCAGCTCGGTTCGCTGGATAAGCTCGCCGTTAATTCCCCCCACAACAAGGCAAGGCCCCCGTACAAAGGCCGGGTTTGTCAGATCTGTGACATAACGCTAATCTCTGTCCACCGCCGCGGAGGGAGCCTCCCTGCGCCGTCGCCTCGTCCTCTGAGAGGGGCCTTGTTTTCAGTCACTGAGATGATAACTGAGATGGGAGGGAGGGAATGCGAGCTGTTATATAACCTCCAGAGAGGAGGATGACCTCAACGCAGGCCTCGCTGCTGAGGACGGGAGCTTTAAGCATGTTGTTTCTCAGCAAATTGGAGTTTTAGTTTCACAAACAAACATGTTTATGAGGCAAGAAGGGAAATAATCTCACCGGATCATGAGCTGAACATCAGAAACACAATGTTTTTATATGCAATGTCAAAGAGAAAACTAATAAACAGCTAATAAAAGTTTCCACAAAAAGAATCAGACTTTTGTACCATGCAGTTAAACTGAACATGTGATCTTGCATCTTATACAAACAGATATCCATACAAGCGTTTCTTGGAATTACTGGTTGTGTGTGTGTGGTCTGTTGTTTGTGTTTCTCAGTTTAACATGAAGAGGAAAGCAAAGACTAAACAAGACTGAGAGTCATGTTAGCAGCTCTGTGAGGCTGCACTTGAGCTAAAAGCTAACATTAGAACATCAACGTGCTTACAATTCATGCAAAAGCTGTTATTGTGAACCAAAGTCAGCAGGATTCATCCTCTGTGAACATCTGTAACTAATTTCACAGCAATCCATCCAGTATAAGTCAGAATATTTCACTCTGGACCAAATTGTTGGACTGACCAACACAAAAGCAAAGTGACCGTCTCTAGAGCCACGCTGCTCGCACAAACTGATCAAGTCTTCTAATATGTGATGCTGCTACAGATTTCACAATCCGCACACAAATCCACGCCATGATGTGGTTACTTAAGTGGTTCGCATACAACTAGACAAGGCATGCTTATTTGCATAACGCCTTTCAACAACAAGGCAACTCAAAGTGCTTTACATAAGACAGAAACGCATTAAGAAAAGATATAAAAGAACCGTGGCGCCATATAAAAAGCCACATAATAGGATTTTAAAAAGGTAGAAAATCAGCTCGAGTACAACAAGACAGAATGAAAATTAGAGTGCAGCTACAGTTGATTAAACGGTTAAGCTCAGCGTTCCTTCATGTGGAGCAATGTTGACTCACGACGGTTTCATGTCAGTGTTGTGATTGTGCAACCCGGTATCACGACAAAGCGTGTAATATGGTGCCTTCAAATGAAACTCGTGAGCTCGTGTTTACAACATGAGAAGTCGTGTACACGATGTGCTTGGCGTTCAAGTGGTTAAGTCGTGAAGAACACTGCTGCTAAGCAACGGCAATATCAACGTTATACTGTCGGCGTGTATAAGCCACAGAGGCTAACATAATGCAGGAAATGCAAAGGTATAATGACAGAAGAGAAAGATGAGGTTGTTGGAATATCAACATTTTCCTCAGACATATTATAAAATAACCAAGAAAAACAATATCCGACTAAAATTACAATATATTAACTTATTATGCACCGAAAAATAAACTTCCATGGGCTCCGCCATTTCTGACAACGTCACAAGTCACGTCACTTTCCACTTACACGGTAAACACGACCCCATTTGAGGGCACCGATAGACCCGCCTGTCCACCAGAGGACAACGTGTCAGTGTCACGTTTTGCCTCACAGAGACGTTAATATTACATACATGTATGAAGGTGCAGTAGCAGCAGGGGGCAACAAAACCACTCACTCAGGTTTAGGCAACAAAAACACTTAGTTAGGTTAAGGAAAAAGCATCATGTTCTGCCTTAATGTAAGTACGTAAACTAAGTACACTATGTACGGAACCAACGTAACATAAGTACGGAAAACACGTGACAAACATCACAACAACACAGCGGTCTCCTGGTTGTTAGTCGTGTGTTTGTTGGGACTCATCCACCTCCCGTCCCGTGCACCATAAGCAGGTTGGTTATGGGCTGGTTTGTGACAGTCCTTTTCTCAGGTTGTGCACATTTCAATAGTTACTATCTCGTTTTCACAATAAAAAAGCAAAGACCAGAGCTGCATTAAGCTGCAGGTATTGTTCAGAGTTACAAGTTAATCAAAGCTTGTTTGCTGAAAACAACAATGATGAGCGATAAGATTAAATCGTGCAGCAAATGTGGCGTGAAACTGAAACAATGAGCCAAAAGAGGTTTAAAACCTGCGTAGAGCTGCAGAGCTGGTGATGATATTTTAACATCTTTCACATTACACATTGTTATTTGATGCATTTATAATATTAATCATTAACTTCAAAGAAAAATAAACAATCTGTGCAGCAGAAATATGTACTTTTGTAAACTACTGAACTGAAGGTTTGGAACCGCTGAATTAATCAAAGTAATTCATCAATTAAATATGTCAAACATTTGTATTTTCAGCTTTTCTCTACCTGATATCATGAACTGATTCTCTTAATGTTCTTTAACTGTTGCTCATATAAAATACGCAAAACATCGCCTTGAGGTGTGGGAACATTTATCCTTAGTTTCTGACATGTTTAAGGACTAAATCTATACGTAAATCATTTATAGATATAATAATTAGCTGCACGCCTAAACATGAGTTCCTCAAAAGCTGTAGTTCTTTGACTGAACCAGTGAGATTATCTGTGTTTATGAGACTAAAAACTCCCAATCTGCTCTTTCCTCGAAGATGAAAGGTAAGAAAACGGAAACATCCGCTGACAAGAAACCTGATCAAGATGATCGCAGAGTGTTTACTTTTCCCTTTTTAACACACACACACACACACACACAGATACGTGACAACAGGGAGGTCGAGCGCATACACAGAGGATGATCTGCTTTTACTGAGAAAACGTTCTCCCACGTACGCATCAGTCATCTCGAGGGATTTGACGTTTTAACAGGCCTGTTTGAACACGGGGTACAAACAAGGTGCGGAAAAGTCTCGATAAAAAGGAAGAACAGAAAGGGGGTTTTCCCCTCATGTTTGTTTTTACACCACAAACCCAGAGACAACTGGAGTCCTGAATGTGGGGCATCTCTTACTAAACAGATCTGAACCAGACCTGGAAAATCAGGTCATGAAAGATGGGTTAACAACAGCAGTTCAGAGACTCTCTGCCAATAAAACACTTAGCCGGCTGACAATATATAACGGCTCATGTTGCTTATCAAGTTGAGGTTAGTTTAGTGGGTCAAACTCTGTAAGAGAGAGCAGCAAGGCAGTCTTTGAGGCCTCAAACCAACCACCTACAACATAAGAAATCACTGCAAAATCACTATATTTAGCACAACAAACACACCACAAACAACCATATAGACTACTATAAACTCTGAAGTACAACATAAATTCACGATATAGCTCCATAGACGCACTTAAAGCTCCTGTAAAGTGCATTAAAGTGACTTTGACAGAGGAAAAATGTCTTAAATTGCACCAAAAGACTTTAAAATGCCTAAAAAGAAGAAGTTTTGCATGTAGTCAGGGATGTTTAAGGGTGTTTTTATGTGATTTGTGGTGCTAGTAGGTCAGACTCTGTAACAGAGAGCAGCGAGGCAGTCTCTGAGAACCCAAACCAACCACCTAAAACATAAGAAATCACTGCAAAATCACTATATTTAGAACAACAAACCACCATATAGACTACTATAAACTCCGTGAAGTATAAAAAAGTCAATAAATTCACTAGATAGCTCCATAGATGCACTTTAAGCTCCTGTAAGAGTATTATTAAAGTGACTTTGACAGAGGAAAAATGTCTTAGATTGCACCAAAAGACTTTAAAATGCCTAAAAAGAAGAAGTTTTGCATGTATGAAGGGATGTTTTAAGGGTGTTTTCATGTGATTTGTGGTGTTAGTAGGTCAGACTCTGTAACAGAGAGCAGCAAGGCAGTCTCTTAGTACCCAAACCAACCACCTAAAACATAAGAAATCACTGCAAAATCACTATATTTAGCACAACGAACACACCACAATATTATAAACTCACAAAAAAAGTCAATATATTCACTATATAGCTCAATAGATGCACTTTAAGCTTCTGTTAAGTGCACCAAAAGACTTTAAAATGCCTAAAAAGAAGAAGTTTTGCATGTAGTCAGGGATGTTTTAAGGGTGTTTTCATGTGATTTGCTGTATTAGTAGGTCAGACTCTGTAAGAGAGAACAGTGAGAGCAGTCTTTGTGCTTCAGGCTGGGTTTGAAAAGAAGGAGCGTAAACAACCAGAGTAAAAGAAAAGAGACAGAAAAAAACGTATTTAGTTCATGTAGGACACGGCGAGGCCTCTTTAACACGTGTACACACCTCTCAGGGAAATAGAAACATCTGTTCTACTTTTGAAACATGACGCATTAATTTGTGACACACAAACTGTCTGTAACATCTGGGAAATTGTGTCACAGGTTTTTCAGGTCATGTCTCAACCCGGCGACTCTTTTAGCAGCATAATGAGGTCACCAAAGGTCAAACCGTCTCCAGACACTCGCCGTGTCCCATCTCTATCCCTTAAACAAGTGTATAAAAACACTGGAACAGACATCTGAGGAGACGTTCAAGGCCGTATAATCTCATCTAGTGAATCAAAGACGAGGAGGAGAGATGAAAGTTGTTATCGGAGTCCAGGGGGAGAGTCTGGAGTTATGTGAGGTGAATGAGGAAAACCAGAAACTACAGCAGGAAAAAGCAGCTATGAGTTATTTTAGAGCGGTTTGAAGATAGTAGACTGGATCATTTGACCAGTGTGAACTGGTTTTGGTGTGTTTAGTCTGGGAGTCCAGTTGAAGTGCCAGTGCAGATACACAGAGAGGCCACTTAACATGGCAACACCCTGCGTTTAAATGTGACCCGGAGAAAAACCAGTCTTTCATTAACCAGCGTGAGCTGAGCTGCAAAAAAATGGTGCAATATACACTTGAAATACTTCAGTGCAACACAGCAATAACAATGGTTTTATGGGATTTTGTTTTTTACAACAGCAAAGAATTTATTATTTTATGATACTAAAGGGGGGAAAACAAACCCAAACAAACCACCTAAAACATTAGAAATCCTGTATGGTGACTGCAAAATCACTATATTTACCATAATAAACACACCACAAACTAGTTCAGGAACCATATAGAATATTAAAGAAACATCATAAAGTATAACAAATGTTAAGAAATTCACTTTATAGCTCCATAAGTGCATTTTAAGCTCCTGTGAGTGTATTAAAGTGACTTTGACAGAGGGAAATCATTTTTAGATTGTATTAAATTCTACAAAAATACTTTTAAAATGCCTCTTAAAGAAATTTTGCATAGATGAAGTGATGTTTACGGATGTTTTCCAAAGCATTTAGTCTTTTATGATACTAAAGGGGAAGAGACAAACCCAAACAAACCACCTAAAACATAATAAATCCTATGTGATAACTGCAATTTCACCATATTTACCATAATAAATACAAGCTTAGGAACCACATAGAACTGTATATAAACACCATAGGAGATGGAAAACTCCTTAAAGTATAAAACATGCCAATAAATTCACTATATAGCTCCATAAATGCACTTTAAGCTCCTGTAAATGTATTATAGTGACTGTAATAGAGGAAAAAGTCTTTTGAAAATGATCATAAATTGTACCAAATGCAGCTTAAAGAAGTTTTGCATGAATGAAGTGATGTTTAAGGATGTTTTTTGTGTGGAAAACAGCAAAAAGCAAAGTATTTAGTCTAATTGATACTAAAGGGGAAAGATACAAACCCAAACAAACCACCTAAAACACAAGAAATCCTGCAAAATCACTGCAAAATCACGATACTTGGCTTAACAAACACACCACAAACAAGTTTAAGAAGAATGATCAAGAATGAAGCAATGTTTAAGTATGTTTTCATGTGGAAAACAGTACACAGCAAAGCAATTATATTCTTTTATGATACTAAAGTGGAAAGAAACAAACCCAAACCAACCACCTAAAACATAAGAAATCCTATAAAATCACTGCAAAATCACTATATTTGGCACAACAAACACACCACACACACTCTTAGCAGCCATATAGAATAATATAGAAACACCAAAAGGTTTGAAAAACTCAATACATTCACTTAATAGCTCCATAAATGCACTTTAAGTGTATTAAGGTGACTTTAATAGAGGAAACCCCTGTTTTAAATGACATTAAATTGTACCAAATGCATCTTAAGTGAGTTTTGCATGACTGTAGTGATGTTTAAGGATGTTTAATTGAGTTTTGCCTGAATGTAGTGATGTTTAAGGATGTTTATATGAGTTTTGCATGAATGCAGTGATGTTTAAGGATGTTTAATTGAGTTCTGCATGAATGCAGTGATGTTCAAGTGTGTTTTCGTGATGTTTCAGTGTGTTTTCATGTGATTTTCTGTGTTTTACCTGGATGAAGTGGCAGTGAAGTGTGTGTTTTACCTGGATGAAGTGGCGGTGAAGTCCCCCTCCAGCAGCCGGATCTTGCAGAACAGAACTCCGTTGACGAAGGGAACCGCGCTGAGCTCCTCCAGAGTCAGATGAGTCTGGAACTTAAATTTCTTCTTTTTCACGAAGAACGCCATCGATGTAATGTCTTTAGTGTCTTCACTCGCATAAAACACGACTGAAGCTAACAGGAAACAGTATTAAACCCTGAGCTGGAGCTGAGTGAAGGTAATAAACTGCTGTTGATGTGTTCCAGTTTGTGTTTTCATTCTTCAGATGATTCAGCGCACAAACCTGGAAACAAACAGAGGAGATTGCCGTTAGAAAACATGGATAAAATGGTGATAAATGTTAATGTTTGTGGTTTTAAAGTGATAAAAGACTTACTGGGAGACATGTCGGGTCCTTCTGCAGCGGTTCAACAACATATAATGACAGAAAAAGACCGTTTCTCCTCCGTTTTCTCCTCCAATAACACGAACAGAGAGATGCGATGAGAGCTGAGAGGAGGAATCAAGCTAGCTGAGAACATGTCATAAGACTTCCGCTTTACACTTTTCAGAATAAAAGCCCATTCAAGACCTATTTTAAAACAAATTCTCAGGTCCATTCTTACTCAACTCGTCATTCTCTAGATCTTCATCCTCCTAAATGTCCTCACTAGTAGAGGTCAATTTTCGATAAGATTTAGGGGAGGCAAATTATGGAGTAGCTTTTCACATCTATCAATAAAATGTTCATCTGTCAAATGTTCCAAAAGTCTCATAAAGGGTCATTTAATTGCTGTCTTGCCATTGCTTTTCCTCCATGTTGTCCATGTATCTGTTTTTATGTTTTTTTATTTTTTCAATGTTGTTTGAAGAAGTCTTTATAGATATTTAAATCAATATCCTCCTCACAAACACTAACCATACACTTCCATGCAACACACACACTACACACTACACACACACACACACACACACACACACACTTCTCTTTTTTGATATATTTACTGTATTGTTATTGTTGTTATTATATATATCTTGTCCTAATTGTTTTGTTATCACTATTATGTAGTCATATTATTTCTTTATATTAATCTTGTCTCTAGGTGGAGGCTTCAGATAAGCCCAGTGGGTTTTTTGCCTCTTCCTGCACTGTATATTATTAATTTCTTTTTTTTTGTTGTTATGTTGTGTAGTCTTAAATTGTGCAAAACAAAATAAACAAAAAAAAATAAACAAAGCCAGTGGTGGAAAGTGAGTAAATTAAGTAGAATTTTCAGGTATTTGTACATTACTTGAGTAATTCCATTTTATGGTACCATACACAAATGAAATATGAATCTATCAGTAAATAGTTCAAATTAAAAAGGAATTTACAAAAACACCATAAAACAGTCAATAAGTACATAATTTAAATAGTGTACATAAAAGTGTGTCAAATTTAAAAGTATGTGTAACTAACTTATTTAAATTGTGCTGATTGACATTAAACATATAGAGCAAGTATAGTTACAATTAATCTGGTAATGCGTGGTTTAGATGACAAAAGTTGTTGTTGATTTTTTTTATAAATATGTACAATCAATGAAATTAGTAAAAGATATCAGTGAAATTTAACTTTGCAATAATTCTGATTATTAACCATAACTATTAACTATTCACCTTATTATGATTTTAAGTAATCATAGTAAATTATAATTTATTTAAACTCCTAAAATGATGTACTTCGGAGGAGGAACTTTATAAAACCATAACATACTGGAACATCAACAAAAATAGTCTACAACATTTAAAAAAAATATTCAATACATCTAGAGTTCTACTGTACGATTAATTTTAACATTTTAAATCCATTTCAATTTAAACAATGTTTTACTATTTCTGAAGTGTGACTATACACATTTGTGGATTTTATTTTAGAAGGTAAATCACCTAACTTCTGGTCTCCTACCAGCTCACCCTGGTTAACTTGACTCAGCTCTCTGCAGCTCCATCCACTGCCAGTCATACTGATGGTCCTCCTGCAGCCTCAGAGGTCAAACAGCGACACCATGTGGCCACAGTCTGTCAGTGTAGGTATGTTACCTTCAGGGACTCCTTGTAAATCCCAGCTTCCCAGGGCAAAAAAAAAAAAAAAAAATGATATTTAACGAGGTATAGCTTTTGTTTGCGGATTTCTTTTTATAATAGAATGCAAAATATAAAAACTAGGACTTTCATACTCGGTTAATGTGGTTATTGTTGTTGATTTATTTAAGATGGTTGCTCTTTTATTTCAGAAATAAAGAAACAATCAAGTTTAGTGCAGACATGGTTAGTTTACAGTTAGGGATTATTATTTACTCAGGTTCCCTGAAGTGTTATTATTGTCTTGAAATACTATGACAATTAAATGAAAATATCTCTTTCCCGTTCATTATTAGCACTTTGTTAGATCATACACATAATAATAAGAATAATTTTATTTATATAGCACCTTTCAAAACAAGGTTACAAAGTGCTTTCCAGTAAAAGCATGATAAAAAAGAGTTAATACCCAGAACTTAAAATCTAAACAAAATGAAATCATATAAGTACAATATAAAATCAGAAAAATAGATACAACAATTCAATTCAATTCAATTCAATTCATTTATATATAGCGTCAAATCATAACAGAAGTTTTACACATGCTCTTTGTTCCTAATTTAGAATGGCAAGCACTCTGTATTTTTTATCCCTAGTGTTTTATTTATTTATTTATTTATTATTCCATTGACTTTATTTATTATTCTATTGACTTTACTAATTGCTTTTTATTTTTTGTTAATTTTTTTATTTTTTACATTTTATTGTTTTATTTTATTATTTTACATTGTTACATTTCTATGTGAAGCACTTTGGGCTGCATGTTTGTATGAAAGGTGCTATATGAATAAATAAAGTTGAGTTGAGGTAATAGTTTATTATTTATATTTACTAGTTATATTTACTATTTACCAAACTTTATTCCTACATATTTTCAATAAATCAAAGTAAATAAGTAGTCTAATATTGAAGCGTTATTGTCATTGAAGCTTTGAATCACCAATGACTCAAAGTAAAATAAACAATCAAACAAAACAATAATAATCTGAAAATAATGATGTCTTTAATAAAGTGAAATTAATATTAATATTATTTGTTTTATTTATTTTTGTATATATTATTCATAGATTCAGGTGTTTCATCCATTATATCACAACAAAATATTTTTGGGGTATTATCTTTGTAATATTTATATACATATATTTATATGATGTCCGATGAATAAATGTTTATTTTA
This sequence comes from Sebastiscus albofasciatus, assembly GCA_916701655.1. NCBI lineage: Eukaryota > Metazoa > Chordata > Actinopteri > Perciformes > Sebastidae > Sebastiscus > Sebastiscus albofasciatus. The sequence continues at coordinate 61,516 of CAKAOI010033891.1, forward strand.
AGGAGAAATAAAGTATTTAAGTAGTAGATTGAGTTTTAAGTGAACTTCAGGCTCAAGTTGAGCCAGCAGAGAGCAGCAGAGTACTGAAGGAAATGTAGAATAGATCTATTTATCTAAAACTTCTATATTAACTTCAATACAGCACCTTGCAAATAGTGATGTGATGTGTTGTGTTACAATATTCAAAGATTTTTGTTTCTCTTTTTGGACATTTTGTGCCTCGTTTTGATCATTTTGCTTCTGTGGTAGTTTTGCTTCTCTTTGTAGTCGTTTTGTGTCTCTTTGTAGTCGTTTTGTGTCTCTTTGTAGTCGTATTCTGTGTCTTTTTGGTCCTTTTGTGTCTCTTTTTTGTTGTTTTGCATCCCTTCATAGTCATTATGCTTCTCTTTGTGGTCGTATTCTGTCTCTTTTTGGTTGTTTTGTTTTTCTTTTTGGATGTCTTCTATCTAATTTTGGTCGTTTTGCTTCTCTTTTTGGTTGTTTTGAATCTCTTTGTGGTCGTATTCTGTCTCTCTTTGTGTTTTTTGTGTCCCTTTTGGGACGTTTTATGTCTTGTTTTGGTCATTTTGCATCTCTGTGATAGTTTTGCTTCTCTTTTTAATTGTATTGGGTCTCTTTGTAGATTATTTGCGTGTCTTTGTCGTCATTGTGTGTCTCTTAGTGACTTCCCCAACAAGAAATGTTAGCAGTATACCTTCAAACAGAGGCTCAGGCCCCGGGGCCCCTCTATCCTGTTGGGCCCCGGGGCCTGAGCCCAGTAGGGCCGTTCAGTAATCCGTCCATGTCTATCGATCCCGTATAAGTCCCTGTTTTTAATTTCTTGATTGGTTAACAGGCTTCGGTATAGTTTATAGAGGACAACATGCTTCATCTTTCTTTTGACTGAGGTTGTAAATGTTATGATTCAAAGACAAAGTGAACCTTTGGTGATAAGACAACAACCACAGCCCAGTAACAATCATAAAAACACCATAATCCAACTGTGAAACTTTTTCCTGAGGAGGACAACAACAGATCATTATGTTGTACCACTGTGACGTTATTGATGAGCCTGCTCACCTCTCACCTGTATAGTCACTGCAGATATGGACTGTTTGTCTGAGCCTGCAGGTTAAAGTGCTGCAGACGGACGTTTCTCTGTCGCAGCAGTTATCGTTTACCTTCAGCTGAGTGACGCAGATGATTGAACATTAGCAGCTTCACCAACATGTTTTCATTCACTCTGGACTTTAGCTGCTCTGTTAATGAACTGCTGCGTCTGCAGGCTGCTGGAATCACTGCAAACATTCCTATAGTATAGACCTTTGAAAATACAGTTAAATACACACAAGACCACGAAATACAGTAAATGCAAGTTAAAATTTAAAGTAAAGTATCACAAGAAAAAGTACTTATTACGCAGAATGGCTCCTTTCAAAGAATATTATATTATTCTTTTTTAATGAAGAGCATTTTAATGATGTAGTTTGTCAACGTGGGGCCAATTTGAAATACTTTGTGTACTTCTGGGTAGATTAGAAGTACTGCAATAAATATCATATGTTTTTGTTTTTGTAAAAAAGTAAGTGTAGGTGTCAAATAAATGCAGTGGAGTGAAAAGCACAATATTTCCCTCTGAAATTTACTGTAGTATAATATTTATAAAGTAGCATGAAATGGAAATACCACCTCAAAGTTGCAGTTAAGTGCAGTATTTGTTTGTTTGTTTACACATATAGAAAAATTAAAAAGATAAAATATATAATTTGCAAGAGGATGTGAAGGAGAATTGCCTAAAAACCCTCCAGGGGGCTTGAAAAGTGTCATTCTCCAGGCAGCATATTACATGAAATAATTGCAGTATTTGTACACGATTTGTATGTATCTATCAATAATTTTATATATATTAAAAAATAGTAGAAAACAGAGACATAGTTTTGCAAAGTGCTTGACAACAATGCATCCAATAAACACCCATGGGTTATGCACATATCAAGAAGACTCATTCATAATTTACTGTCAAAGACCAACTTAACAAACTAAGAGCATATATAAATGCAAATATTGCTCTTTCTACTCCACTACATTGATTTGGCAGCTATAGTTACTTCTCATATTAAGATTTTACATTAAAAAACTTATGATAAGGTTATAAAATACAACACATTGTTATAGACTAAACCAGTAATCCCCAGTCTTTTTAACAGAATAGTTCAGCCCCCTTAATGTTTGGTGTCGTTAGAGACATTTCACCTCTCAACTTCTCAAATGGCTTAATTTAAATAACATTGAAAGAGGTCAAACACATTTTTAAAGGCAAAGATTACAGAAAAGTCCAAAAGAATGAAAACAGCTCTGTGTGCTTGGATGGAGTTGAGGTCGGTGCTTTGTGCAGTCCGGTTGAGTTCTTCAACACCAAACTGGGAAAACAGGATTGTCATGTTGAGACAGAAAAGGGCCAAAGTACAATATTGTCTAAAACGTCATTTAACACTGCAGCGTGAAGATTTCTCTTCATTGCAATGAGAAAAAACAAAGAAAACAGCAGAACAAAAGTACACAAATAAGTCAAATGAATCTCCATCAATAACAAGAAGTCACAGAACTTTGCTCTGACTGATGCAGAGGTGACGCAGACAGGATCAGCTGACCGACTCTGGGCTTCAGTCATCAGCTCTTGGCGTTCCTTCAGCATCTTTTTTGGCTTTTGGCACTCCTCCTTGTCCCAGTTTACTTCTACAGCCGTTCATCCCTCTAGCCTGTCGTCTCAGGGAGGTTTTTATAGAGAGAACAGGCTCAGGTCCAGGTACTGCACAGTCAGGGGCCAGATAATATTATGTAAAAGTACCTGAGGTAACACACAAGGAAACAAAACATAGTACAAGAATGATAAAGTGCGTTGCAGAGTCATTGAAAAAGACTTACAAGATAAAAAATGACATGCAGAAGGTGTTTAAGTGAGACTAAACAATCAGAAATAAAATGAGAGAACAAATGGAGTTCAAAATCAAAACATGTGTTTACTTATTGTTTTATTCTGTTTTATTGAAGAGTAAGTCTGTTTTGATGTGTCTGTGATGATGAAGACTGAACTGAAACTCACTTAAACATTATTTTTATTTTAAATTTTATTTATTTTTTATTTTAATTTTAATTTCTTTCAATTTCAATTTCAATTTTTATTTTAATTTTTATTTTAATTTCTACTTTTAATTTATTTGTTTTTTATTTTTATTATATTTTTGATTTATTTTTTGATTTGTATTATTTTTTATTAAATGTTATTTTTTTTATTTTAATTTATTTTATTTTTTTATTTTAATTTAAAAATTTTTATTTTAATTTATTTTTTAATTTTAATTTAATTTTTTTTTGTTAAATATTTTAATTTTAATTTATTTTTAATTTTAATTTTTTTTTTACGGACATTTTTTTTTTTTTTACCTTTTTCAGACATTGTTTA